>MCJB01048386.1:22351-35554 GCA_002018475.1 Nicotiana obtusifolia | reverse complement strand
CCCCCCCCCCCCCCCCCAAAGTGTTTAAATGCGAAGAGTGTGAATTGGAACACTAGAAGTCTTGTATCTTCAAAGATTCCACCAATGAATTGCTAGATAATCCTTAACTTGGTAATACACTTTACTTCCCCTCAGGAATCTATGCTATCGAGCAAAAGGCTATCTAACAACCCTTTAGTGGTTTGTGTTGGTGAACGGTCGGGTAACCTTTGCTCAATAGCAAACTTAACTTCCCAGTGGAAATTTGCTATAGAGCAAAAGATTACTAACCGTACTCGAGTGGATCCTTGCTTGTTTGCCTTGCTATTAAAGGTCCTATTGTTGCTGTCTTTGTCGTATGCTTTCTGTCGCTGCCTCGTTAAAAATCGCCAGAAAAACCCAATTGGGACAAAAACTGAATGAAGGAAAAAAGAGTGCAGCATATACTTTCTGATCGAATAATGTCCATTAGTAATAATATCTTTTGAGGTGCGCTACATTCCAATTGCTGGGCAACTTTTCTCCATTCTGGTTCTCCAACTCGTATGAACCTTTCCCGGTGATAGCTGAAACCCGGTAGGGGCCTTCCCATGTTACACCTAGCTTTCCCGCGTTGAGCTCTCGGGTATTTTGAGTTACTTTCTTTAGGACCAAATCTCCTACTTTGAAATAATGGAGGTTGGCTCTTCTATTATAATACCGTTCCTTTCTCTGCTATTGAGCTGCCATTCTTACGTACGCCAAGTCCCAGCGTTCATCGAGCAGCTCCAAGTTGACTAACATTGCTTCATTGTTTGATCCTCCATTTGCTTGGAAATATCTCAAGGTGGGTTCACCCACTTCCACCGGGACTAAAGCTTATGCACTGTACACAAGGGACAAATGAGTTTCCGATATGCTCGACTTGGCCGTTGTTCGTTATACCCTTAGAACTCCGGGTAATTTCTCGGGCCAATTACCTTTAGCTGCTTCCAACCTTTTCTTGAGGTTTTCAATAATCACTTTGTTCGTTGACTCCGCTTGATCGTTTGTGCTCGGATGATAGGGTGAAGATGTGATCCTCTTTATTTTTAAATCTTCGAGGAACTTTGTAACCTTTGCACCGATACACTGTGGTCCATTACCGCATGCTATCTCTTTTGGTATTCCGAACCTGCAAATTATATTTTCCCACAAGAAATCGACCACTTTCCGTTCTCCGATCTTCTAATAAGGACCTGCTTCCACACATTTAGAAAAATAGTCAATCAAAATTAAAAGAAATCTTACCTTTTCGGGAGCCGGTGGCAGCAGTCCGACGTCCATCCCTATTTTATGAACGGCCAGGGGCACAGAATCAAATGTAAGGGTTCTGTCGGTTGATGCACCAGTAGTGCGTAGCGTTGGCAGTTATCACATTTTCGTACGAAGTCTTTGGCGTCTTGTTCCATGCGGGGCTAGTAATATCCTGCCTTTACCAACTTCAGCACCGAAGAATCTGCGCCCAAGTGGTTGCCGCATATTCCTTCGTGGACCTCTCTTATGACATAGTTAGCTTCGGATGCTCTTAAGCATCGGGCCAGCAGGCCTTGGAAAGATTTTCTAAATAATTGTCCTCTCTTGAAGCTATATCGCGCTGCTTTGGTACGCAGCGCCCTGGATGCTTTGGGGTCTTCGGGTAACTTCTCGTGCTCGAGATAATTGATGATTTTATTTCTCCAGTCCCGGACCAAATTAGTTGAATTTACCTCATAGTAACCATCCACATCTAGGACTGAGTTCATCAGTTGTACTACCAATCTGGACTCCTATCCCTTTATTTCCATCGATGATCCTAAGTTTGCCAATGCGTCTGCTTCTGCGTTATCTTCTCTTGGGATATGAGTAATGGACCACTAGCAGAATCGTGCCAATAGAGCTTGGACTTTCACCACGTATTGTTGCATGCGCGCTCCTATTTGGTTTCGAAGATCTCGTAGACCTAATTTGCCACCAGTTGTGAATCACATTTGATTTCGATGATCTCGGAGTCAAGTCCCTGGGTCAATTCGAGCCTTGCAATCAAAGTTTCGCCTCTGCTTCATTATTAGTTAAAGGGACTGTTCTGATGGCTTGCCTTAGGGTTTCTCCCGAAGGCGTGATTAAGACTATTCCGAGCCCGAACCCTTTTACGTTGGAAGCTCCGTCCGTAAATGAGGTCCAAACATCCGATGTCGATTCTGACACCATTACTGCCTCTTTGGTTGCTAGAGGCAATAATCCCGGATTGAAATCGGTCACGAAGTCAGCCAAGACTTGCGGCTTAATTGTAGTCCTTAGTTTATATTCTATGTGAATTCACTCCTTTCGACGGCCCATTTGGCCAATCTACCCGAGAGCTCGGGTTTATGGAGGATGTTTCACAAAAGGAAAGTAGCCACCACGGCTATCGGGTGGCATTGGAAGTAGGGCCTCAGCTTTCAAGCGGCAACAATGAGAGATAAGGTTAGTTTCTCCAAATGTGGGTAGCGAGTTTTTGCTCCCGTTAAAATTTTACTAACATAATAAATGGGAGATTGTGTACGTTCGTCCTTTCGGACTAAAATCGCACTTACCGCAACTTCCGAGACCGCGAGTTAAACTAGTAGTGTTTCACCTTCTTTTGGTTTTGAAAGCAATCGGGGGCTTGACAAGTACTTCTTCAAATCCCTCAAAGCCTGCTGGCACTCCGGGATCCATTCGAAATTATTTTTCTTTTGAGTAGCGTGAAAAAACTATGATATTTTTCTGATGACGGGGAAATGAAACTGCTCAAAGCTACCAATCTCCCCGTGAGCCTTTGGACTTCCTTCATGTTTTGACAGTTGGTCCGGGATGTCTTCTATGGCCTTGATTTTATCGAGTTTTACCTCAATTCCCCTTCATGAGACCAAAAATCCCAGAAACTTACCAGAGCTAACTCCGAACGCGCATTTCTCGGGATTACGTTTCACATTATGCTTCCTCAAGATGTCAAAAGTTTCTTGCATATGTTTAAGGTGATCACCTGCATTCAAATACTTAACGAGCATATCGTCTATATAAACTTTCATAGCTTTTCCTATTTTATTTTCAAACATCTTGTTCACGAGCCTTTGATAAGTGGCTCTGGCGTTTTTCAACCCGAAGGGCATCACATTGTAACAATATATACCAAAATTCGTTATAAACGAAGTCTTTTCCTTATCTTCCGGTTCATCTTGATGAGAAAACTCATTAACTCGTGCTCGGACATGGCATCAATCATTTGATCAATATTTGGTAGTGGGAACGAGTCTTTCGGGCACGCCTTATTAAGATCTTTATAATCTACACACTTGTGAAATTTATTGTTCTTCTTAGGAACTACTACTACATTGTCTAGCCAGTCTGGATATCTTACCTCTCAGATAGAACCGATATTAAGTAAGCGGGTTACCTCTTCTTTGACGAATTTATTTCTGGCTTCGGCAATAGGGAGCTTCTTTTGTCTTACCGGAGGTGCATTTGGATCTAAGCTTAACTTGTGTACGTTACCTCCGTCGGGATGCATGTCATATCCTCATCCGACTGTGCAAAACAATCTGCATTAGATTTAAAGAATTCAATAAAATCAGACTTGAGCTCCTGGTGCAACCCGTCCTCAAGTGGAATTTCCTTTCTTGGAATTCTTTGAACGATGCAACTTGCTCCAGCTCTTCCGCTGTGGATTTCGTTGCATCCGTCTCTTATGGAACTTAGAAATATCTCGGCACCTGATAATATTCCGACGCCTCTGTCTCCGGGCTAACTTCTTCTAGTTCGGGAGTAGGTGCCGGTTCCTGTAATTGCTATGCCGTGTGCTCCTTGCCTTTACTACTGGAGACTAAAATTGCATTCATCTCCCTCGCCGCCAGTTGATCACCCCTTATCTGCTTAATTTCCTTGGGCATTGGAAACTTCATCAATTGATGATACGTTGATGGTACATCTTTCATCTCATACAACCAGGGTCTTCCCAGAATGACGTTGTATCTCATATCACCATCTACCTCTTCGAAAAGAGTTGTTTTTATTACTCCTTCAGCATTCGTGAGTAATAAAATTTCTTCCCGGGTTGTCACGCTTGCGAGGTTGAATCCGGCGAGAAGTTTCATGGCTGGAATAATACTTCAGGTAAGTTTAGCTTGCTCTAATACTCTCCATTATATGATATTAGCCGAACTTCCTGAATCCACTAGAACACGTTTAATCTTAAAATCTAGCGCATTTAAAGAAGTTACCAGTGCGTCATTGTGTGGTAGCAGCAATCCGTCTGCGTCCTCCTCCGTAAAAGTGATATCGTCTTTCCGGATCCTTTTACTATGAGTTATTGATACTTTCGTTTTTTTGTTTGCCGAAAAGGTGACCCTATTAATCTCATTTCCTCCGAAGATCATATTGATCGTTTGGCATGGGGGTTCTTCTCCTGCTTTCGAGGGTTCCGCGTTGTCTCTACTACGACCATATCTGTTCTTAGCTCGGTCGCTTAAGAACTCTCTAAGGTGACCATTCTTCAATAATGTTGCCACTTCTTCCCGAAAGTGTTGGCAGTCCCCTGTCCGGTGGCCATTCGTCCCATAGTATTCACACCATAAATTGAGACCTCTGGTTGGGATCAGATCTCATTGGTCTCGAGCAGTTCCAGCCACGGTGGCGTTTCCACCATTGACGGCTTCTACGGTTGGAGTTGTATGTAGGAATTGGGAAGTGAGGAAGTAAAACACGAGCCGAAGCTATATATAGGCCGTGCGGGAGGTTTATAGGCTGCGTCGTTAAAGTGGCGAAAAAACTTGGACCTATTTGGATCATCTTTTGTTCAAATTAAAATATTCTACTATTTGAAGTTAAAATCGAAAAGAAGAGCAATTGAAAGTTTCATGCTTTCTCTTTTTTACCCCTTGTGTTCATGGTACGGTATGGTCATTTTAGTGAAATTAAATCTTATTTCGGTAATTTCGCTTTTCTATTTTAAAAAATACGTATCATACCAAAAATTTCGTAAGATTTCGTAAGTTTGATTTCAGTATGTGTGATATGGTAAATCGGTATTGAACGTTTTGCTATTCACATCCTCACTTGAATAACATAGAAGTGTTTGAACTTTGAAGAATTATATTGAAAAAATAAATACTATTATCATATTATTTACCCGTAAAACAGTACAGTTGAATTTATGCGTGATTTCTAGACAAATGAACTAGTTTGATCCTGAAATAATAAAATAATCGAAAAATTATGCAATAATTAGCCTTAAGATGTAGACGATATAGCAGAAGCAACAGTTCCGGGAACAAGGTTTTTGGGCACAACAATAATGAAATCAAGAAGCAAGAAAGTAAGATTATATTAAGCTTTGTATAGAATGTAGTGTAAGTTTGCCATAAATTTCGTGTCCTTTACAATGATAACTAAGCTCACTATTTATAGCTATGTCTAGGGCAGGAGGTCCTAGGATCGTGCTCTTATTTAATGTCAATTATGACGGTCATTGATGAAGATGTAACGGTAAATATAAATATAGGCCGTCGCCCTTAATCCACGGAACATTCTTTATTAAATGTTATCGGGCGCAGTGCATTTATCACACCTTTATGAACGTTATTCTTTCTCGTGACAAGCGGAATAGCTGCGTTCGGTCTCTGTCCATCCCCATTTTGGGTTCCACATATCCTTCTTTTGGAAGGCCACGTGTCATAGCGTATTTTACCCTATACACACGTACCAATTTTCAAGTCCATGAATGACAGGTTTACAATCATCTAATTTAGTAGCAAATTTCATGTTACAGTAGAGACCATTATACAATACTCAGCCTTCAAACAATTACAAAATAGAAGAGAAGACTTTCAAAGTCATTGAAGCACAGTGAGCATTGAATTTTCTAGCTAGCAAATTTTACTGACTGTGAATGCATCTGCCCATATGATCATTTGCAAATGCATAATACGAAATATGCATGGTGTTGAGGAACGAAAAAGAAATATCTTATATTTGAGGTTCAGAAGAAATTCATTATTTTAAAAAGAAAAAAAAAGTTATCTGAAATTCAAACTTGACTTGCCCTTTTCGATATTTGTGGAGTAACGGCACTTGAGATCAATCGGAAACTCTATTAATACCCTTAAAAAGGCTTATTCGAGAAACGAATTTTACGATATTGTTATTTGTTTGAATTGAATATTATTGTAAATGATTGGGTATATCTTTTGGAGTTTGTATCTCAATTTCGAGAGAGTTCGGTGGAGATTAGATTGAGACTAAAAAAAAAAGACATAGATAAATTGTATGTATTTTGTGTGTTGGTTGTACAAACGGAATATAAAATAAATATTACATACAACTATAATTGTCGAAGTTGTATTTGTTTGATCTGATTCTAATATAAAGAAAAATTATATACAAGTTATATGTAAATTATCTATTTTTTATCGAATTATGTACGATAAAAAGTTTATATATAAATTGTATGTTTTCTACCAGATATCTTATATATATTAGGAAAAAAACTATAGCTACTTTTAGCTAATAGGAAAATCTAGGTAAAACAGGTAAATATTGTTCTAATTTTCTATTTATATGAAAAAATCCCTAACCAAAATGATTGTACACGAAGTGCATTACAGGGGAAGCCGGAGGCCAACCTAAAGGTGTAAACCGGACGGTTTGGTCCGGGCTTAAAAAGAAATAGCCCGTGCGGTTAGTGGGGTGGGTTGGGTAGTAGGCTGGTTTCCGGGTTAATAGTGAGCTGAGAATTTTTGGATTAAATCGAGCCCGTCCGGGTTCGGATTTATCGGATCCGGACCGGCCGAGTTAATACTTTTTTTAATGTATTATATTTTTATTATTCAATGTAATTGATACTTAAGTGCTTGCAAATTTTTAAATAATAAAATAAGTATTTTAAGGCATAAAATTAAACTTTTAAACTTTAAAGTTTAAAGTTTTAAATTTGAAATTTGAATTTTAAAATTTAAAAATTGAAATTAAGTGGATACATAAAATTATTTAATAAGATCAATATGTAAGGACCAAACTCTGAAAGCTTTCGTTTCATATTTTCATTGAGTAATAAATAATACTTCAAATTAATTTGCAAGTTCTATTTTGATTTTTTTTTTATTTTCGAACTTGCAAAATTAAAAGTTTGCAACAATTATAAAAAATAAGAAAGAGTATATCACATGCTTTGTATCATTTTTGTAAGTTCATCCATGTCAACATGAGGTTCTTGATTTTCGGCATTGCTTGGATCAGAACCATAAACCATGATATTTTCAATTTTTTGGTCCTCCGTTTCATCTACCTCTTCACGCCCTTGATTTCGTCATTATGGTTTTATCTAATCTCTGAAGCATACTAGAACTTCCAAAGCAGTTGCTACCCAATGAATGTCGGGTGTCTCCTAGCTGCTGCTTTGCTTGGCTAAATGCGCTCTCTGATGCAACTGTTGAAATCGGCACATTTAGCACGTCTCAAGCCATGGCTGAAAGAACAGAAAATTGATTTGGGTTGGTCCACCACCAACTCAGTGGTAGAAATTCATTTGAGCGAGGATCTGTTGCCTTTTGCAAGTAGAATAGGAGTTCATCAATATTCCTGCATCTGGTTTGTTGATGCTCTCTTAATGTAGACCAAATTAAATAATCTTTAACACCATCATTATCCTCCAAAGCACGAGATGCAAATGTAAAAACTGAACTTGGAGGAATATTTGCATCGACAGTAGAAAAAGCATCAACAATGTTAGCATAATAATTATGTAAAGCTTGTAAATGTCTGTGTAGATCAGAAATACAAGTTCCAATATCAGAGGTTTCAGTTGGTCCAGTATCCATATAAACATATAAAGTAGTGACTAATTAGCGACAAGTAGTCATTTTAATAGAAGGGTTTAAAATAGCACCAATTAGGTGAATATGAGGAATATGATAGAAATATTTCTTAAATTTATCTACCATAGATTCAATAACAGAACTATATCCTTCTTTCTTCTTGAAATTATGGAGTAAAAGAGAAATTCCTGCTGTATATACTAAACTATTTGCAATGGTAGGATAATAAGCTCTAGAAAACTCAAGTGTGGCTACATAAAAATTTTGTAGAAGTTTTACAACATCTTCAATAACATCCCAAGTAGTAGATGTTAACAAACAGTTAGGATCGGTACAATGAGAATTAGCAACTTCAATTATAGGCATTTTATATTTATAACAGTATCTTAAGAATAAATAAGTGTAATTCCACCTAGTAACTCTTTCTTCAGCCATGAGTCTTGGTTTTAGTCCATATTTTACTCATTTATCCTTAAATGCATTTAATCTAGCACTTCTATTATTTCCTTAAATTACACCAATAGCTCCTCTAACTAAAGTGATCTCATTTCTTAATAATTCAAGACCACTCTTAACAATTAAATTATAAATATGACATGCACACCTCACATAAAATATCTCAAAAAGTGGTGGATGTAGATGCAATTTTAATAGTGTAATAGCAACATTGTTGTTAGAAGCATTATTAAATGACATACACAAAATTTTTTCTAAGAGATTGTAAAATATAACAACTTTATGGATAGTATTACTTATAAATGCACTACTATGACTTCAACCTTCATCATATTTAAAAGCAATAATACGTTTTTGCATACAAATATTATCATCTATCCAATAGCATGTAACAGTCAAATAATCATTTCCATTAACAACACGACCAATATCAGAAGTAAGAGAAACTCTACAAGAAAGAGTAGTGAATAAATAACGAATATATGTCTAATATTGTCCAAAAAGCCTAACATATTAGTTTTTACAAGTACTTTTAGGAATACCTTTAAACAAATGGTTATAAATTCTTTGAATAAAAATAACAAGATACGGTGAAGCAGCAAAACTAAAAGGTAAACAACCTAAAACAATCATTTTAGCTAATTCTTTATGGTCCTTCATTTAATATCGTATTTACTCATTAAACCGCCAGTACCCGGGTTAAGTTTTTGTTGGCCAGATTCTTCATCAGCACCCCACACAATAGGGTGGTTATCTACCATGTGCCTACGAAGTTGACCCATTTCCCCTTACTTACCTCCGGTCTCATGTTTATAAACTTCCTTACAAATAGTACATCTTACATAAATTTTTTCTTCTTCTAATCTTTAAAAAAAATTCTAACACTTACTTCTTAATCTTCGATTCCTCTTAATGGGGAGGGGAGGTATACCTATATTACCACGACCACCTCTCCTAGTATTTTGACTAGTAGTACCAGGTGCAGATGGTGGTATTTCAAGTTTATCAGGTGATTGAATATCATTTAAATTATCATCAATACCATAATCTTCTTGAAGTTGCTCATAATCTACATTTAAATTTTTAGGTGAACTTTCAGAAATATGTGGAAAGCTACTAGAAGAACCAGTACCACATCTTGATCTTTTAGGATTTTTACTCTTACTAGTACCACCTCTACTAGTATACATTTTTTTGGCTGCTCTAAATATATCCATTATGTAAATTAAATTCAAAATTAAATTAATAATTCTAAATAATAAAATAGAAATAAACACCAAAGAAGAGAAAGAGATGGAACGAGTGTACTGGGAGTTCGGATGCTGCACTAAATTTGATACCATACTTCAATTAATATTTGATGATATTGATATCACACTTCACTTGATAACTATAATTTTGTAGTGACTACCGTAAATATTTTATAAAACTTGAAATAATAAGTAATTAAGAACTCGAGAGATATTCAAGAGAGAACTAGAGTAGTAAAAGAGCAAAATGTGAGAAAAGATGAAGAAGACGGAGACTATTTATAGTTTTTAAAGGATTAAAAATATAATTTATCAATTATTAGGGTAGGGGGCTATTTTCTTAAGGGGTAGGTTGAAATGGCCAAAAATACAAAAAATATCGTTGCCCGACGGTCATTTTTATATTTGACCATTAGCAATGGTAAAAAAAATTGTATAATGGTAACTGGGCTGGACCGAACTGTAACCCGATAAAAACTTGTTAGTGGGTTACCGGGTTTGCTGGACTCCGGGGGACCAATTAGCGAAAATGGCCCGCCCCCGTCCGCCTCAACCTTTAACCCAAACCAACCCGTCCCACTTCCTTAGAGGACGTGCTGACCCGGGCTGAACCGAGTTTTCAGCGGCTGGCCCATCCCGTTTAACACGTTTAGTCCAACCCCAGCTAGACGCACCATCATCTAATTTTCTATCTTGAACTAAAGATTGGGTCCTCTTGTTCAATCTTATCGGTCCCCGTTATACTTGTACTTTTGCTTAACATTTAAATTGACAACTTTGTGAAATTGTTTAACTAGCGTTTGGACATAGATTTGATTGAAATTTAAAAAAAAAAAATTTGAATTTGGGTTGAAAACTAATTTTTGAAAGTTGAAATTGTGTTTGAACATGCATATCATTTGAAGACAATTTTTGGAAACTTGAAGATTTTTGAATTTTTTTTTCCAAAACATGATCATATTTCATAAACAAATAATATTTTAAAAAAAAAGACAAAATATGTGGCCAAACAGGAGCTCAGACTCTTGCCTCTGACGAAGTGACGTTGGAAAACAAAGTGCTTTACCGCTAGCTATCAGATTATTGTAGAACTCTATTCACACAAGACATTGTATAAGAGAGACACATAACCATGGGTGGTAGGAAAATAGGACATTATAAATTAGAACTCAGCAGCTCGTGAACAGCTCCCACAACAGGATTAAGCCTTTTTCAGGTGGAACATCAACATTCAAAGAAAAGAATATAGACTTCCTTTTTGTTGCATAGGAAATTAAAAGCTCATCGGACATGCATTGGATTATGTCAGCTAGACATGTATTAGCCGAAGACTTGGAACCATGCTGATTATGAAAGTAAATTATGAAAAGGCTTTGAAAATGGTAACACCACACCTCTTACCCTAACATGATTGAAAAGCTAAGCAAAAGTCTCGCACAAAAAGGACTTGTTCAGAACAAAAAACTTGTGGCTATTTGTCTTAAAAAGTCGGCAAGTGGTTATTACTTGCCTTGAGTATCTTGGTCAGTCAAATGTCGTCATTCAAATTAGGACCGGACTAACTCCACTTTTTATGATGGTGATGTCCGGATTAGCTTGCACACACCATTATAATTATGTTATGTGTCACGATTCAAAATTCCAATATGCGGTGATCACTATTAGAAATTCAAAAAAAAGCGACCACGAAAAGCGATCAAAGTTGGTCGTTTATTGGCAAAAAAACGACTAAAAAGCGACCAAACAGGCCTGGTCGATATTAAGGTGGTCACTTTACCTTAGGGACCAAAGTTGATCGCTAATTAGCGACCAACTTAGGTCTCTAAGGTAAAAGGACCAAATATTCCGGGTAAAGAAAATAGCGACCAACTTTGGTCGCTTTTAATATTTTAATAATATAATATTAGCGACCAAAGTTGGTCTCCAAATGTAAATTAATTTTTTTTTAAAAAATATTATTAATCATAAAAAAATAACCAACTTTGTTCTGTAAAGAAAATATTATATTTTAAAATCTAGGAAATGGAGACCAATGTTGGTCGCTATATTATTAATTATTTTATTTTTTTTAAAAAAATAAGAGACCAAAGTTGGTCGCTATTTTCAAGAATTAAATTATTTTTTTTAATTATAAGCGACCAACTTTTGTCGCTATATTTTCAGAAATTGTTTTTTTTCTAAAAATGGAATAGCGACCAAAGTTAGTCGCTATTTCCCAGAAAATTATTTTTTTTAAGGGAAAAGCGACCAACGTTGGTCGCTTTTCTTGGTATATTTTTGGTAGAAACTGCCTATTTTGGCAGCTACACCACCTGCCAGCTTACCAAAATTCCTAAATAGGCATTTTATTCCAACAACAACAATAAACAACAACAACAACAACAACAACAACAATAAACAACAACAACAACAACAACATTAAAACTAACAAACTATAAAGTTCAATAGAACTAATACATTAAGCTAACCAAACTAAGTTAATTATTACAAGTCAAGGATTGTTTTGTACATCATTATCATCACCGTCTGATGAACTTTCATCACAAAGACGGTATGCAGAAGGGTGTAGTTGTCTAGGACGGGAGGAACGAGCATGGGGAAGGCGAGCCTCTGGCGATGACTCACGAGACCGAGGAATCGGAAAACTACCAGAAGCCAATAGAGATTTGAGCTGCTCTTGTATGCCAATGTACTGAGCATCTCTAATCCTTTCTCTTTCCTTGGCGGCTTCTAGCTCGGGTGTGAGCTTTGCCACAGTCTCCCGTACAGAGGAGAGGCTCTCCCCATCAAGTTGCTCGGCTTGCGAGGAAGTCCCTATTCCTTGCATTCCACACTTATAGCGATGGAATTTCTTAGTAGGAAACCCGTATACCTTTCCCCATTTTGGACCGCCAGCAGTCTGCGTCCATATTCTTTCAGCATCCTCGTCCGAAGGTTGGATTGGGTCGCCCGACTCATTAGGTGGCTGACTGCGTATGAATTCCTCCACTTCAGCTGTGACGCGACCCTATAAGAAAAATTACATTGAATTAGTATTTCAAAATTTATATAAAAGTAAATCAAAATACTCAATGAAAAGTGAAAACTTACATGTACAGTCGAGGCTCGGCCCTCGACCCACCTTTCTTCATCCGTCTTTTTCTTCTTCTTTACAATATGAGTCTCCTTGAATAGCTCATCTTGCTTCATCCGACGCCCCAACTTCTTTTCCTGAAAACTCATAAATTTTAGTTAAGAAACAGAATAGATATACTTTGAAAATTAAAATAAATTAAGCAATTACGTACCATTCTTCTCTTTATTGTCCCTAGGCTGATCGCACCTCCAGTGTGTAAGGATCCTCCCTTCTCAGATGCACGAGCTTTCTTTCCTTTTTCGCTCTTCTCTAAGAACTCTGCTGTAAGCCATTGGTTTTGCAAATCCTCCCATAAATGTTGAAGCAACCAGCCAGGCTTCTGGTCAACTTTCTAGCTTTGGAGAAACAATGCGACAACCGCTTGCGAGCCTTGAGATGAAAATTTGCAGTCACATCCGTGCTTGCTCTGTATTTCAAAAGTTAAGTATTATATGGAAATATCATATTAGATGAAAATATCATAAAAGCTATATTCGATATATTATACTTAGCTTTTATTAGCTAATAATTATTTAAAAGTTAAGTGCATTAGCTGCTTATAATATAGTATATA
>MCJB01048386.1:0-12566 GCA_002018475.1 Nicotiana obtusifolia | reverse complement strand
ATATATATATATATATATATATATATATATACATACACATGGATACGCACGCACGTTTCGTAGTACTACTTAACTGCATATATAGCATGTTAGAGTATATTTTAGTCTATTCATCCCTTGTATTAGAAAGTGTCAACGGCTTACATTTATATTATTTAGATAGTAAATACAAAAGTAATTTTAATTTTGACCGATGTTGACCTGAAAAGCGACCAACTTTGGTCGCTAACTATACATTGTTTAAAATTAGCGACCAAAGTTGGTCGTTAAATTTAAATCAGATTTATTTATATTTGATATAATATTTAAAATATTAATATTATTGTTAAACGTTAGAACTGGATCCCCGATTAGCAACCAAAGTTGGTCTCAATTTTACTAAGCGACCAGGTTTGGTCGCTAAATTTAAATTATATTTATTTATATTTTATAATTTTTTTAAATAGAATTATATTTATTAAAATTTTATAATTTGGTCCCAAATTAGCGACCAAAGTTGGTCTCTATCTTTTTACTCTTTAGTTAGCGATCAACTTTGGTCGCTAATTTTAGATTTTATTTATTTATATTTTATAATTTAATTTAAATAATATTATAATAATTAAAATTTTATAAGTGGGTCCCTTTAAGCGACTAATGTTGGTTGCTAATCTGAGTATTTCTTTGACCAAGCAAGTCTGACCAGTCCGGTCAACAGTTTGACGAAATTATCGACCAAATAGCGACCAACCTTGGTCGCTAATATATTTAAAATTATTATTTTATTATTTTCACCAGTTTAGCGACCAAAGTTGGTCGCTTTTTTTTACAGACCAACGTTGGTCGCTAAATTTTGGTTGCTTTTTTCCGGATTTCTAGTAGTGGATGGTGCCTAACACACTCGCTAGGCAAGACGACAATCACATAACAGCTAAACAATTGAATGGAACATGTTTTAATAAACTCAACAGCGAAAAATCTCATAAATATATGACAAAAGTAACTGAAATTCTACTACAACCTTCTCAAAACCTGGTGTCAACGATTACGTGAGCACTACAAGTATCAACATAACCCAAAACTCTAGTACAATTGTCTGAATAGTAGAACAGTACTGAAGAGAAATAAAAGAAAAGAGAGTCAAGGTCTGCGGACGCCATAGCAGCTGTCTTGAAGTCTCCAAGCAAGTACTGGCAATGATCTAGCAATTACCGCGTCCAGATGTACCTAGACCTGCACACAAAATGGAGAGTGTAGTATGAGTACAACCGACCTAATGTACTCAATAAGTAACATGACTGACCTTGGGTTGAAAGCAATGATGAGCTTAGAAGGATACAGTCAGAACCAATATAATGACAACAGAGGTAAGATAATGATAATGACAATAAATATCTCAAAGAATTTCCATAATCATCTTGTTCACGGTATACAAATTTAGACATGCTTTCAAGTTCAACAATTTAAGCTTAACACTAATAAGAATACGCCAAGTACAACTAGCATGAAGAATGTTACATCTCTATGCCTACATGTCAAATATGCATGTCAAATGTAATGTATCACAATGGTATTCTCAGGTACTCATACTATCAGAGTACTCAATCTTTCTATTTCAAATGCCTACTCTTCACACACACAATCACTCCCTAGCATCATTGCCCCTCACCAAAGCACGTGTTGATATCACTGTGCCTGCACTTAGGGGTGTTCAAAACCGAACCAAAACTGAAAATCGAACCGCAAAAGTGGCTTAATGGCTTATCGGTATCAGGTTATCGGATTAACGGGTGGAGAATGGATTGAAATTTTATTATCAACCGCTTATCGGTTTGGGAGCGGATTATTCTATTTTCTTATCGGATAAACCGTTAACCCGTTAAATTTTTTTATATTTATATATTTTTATACATATGTATGACATGTACATTCTAAGCAACCATGGAAAAGAAAGATGATGAATCATGGGATTGCAATGTGCCCATTTTTTAACAACATATGAGGATACCACAGGTGTTGGACATAGAGATACCACTGTTTGACGTTGCAATCTCCGTGTTTAAACAAGATATACTTTGAATGGTTAATGGACTTGATGCTACTGAAGTGTACTCAAGTCAATGCTACAAAGGATGACTGGATGATAGGCATGGAGTTAGGCGTACATTGGGACCGAATATTACATATGATATTGCATACTTTTGATATACTCAAACTGTCTGAAGCTATTTAATTAGTTGAAGCACTGTTAGCTTGCTGCCTGATATCAGTATATTTGTAGTATGTGCAGATTGTATCACTGTATGTGTGGACCGTATCATTGTATGATTCTATGTTTGTATCAGTATGTTGTCAAAATAGGTCTATGTAATACTGATTCAAATAGGCCGATAAATCACCCGATAACCACCCGATAATAGTTAAACTAATACCAATCCGTCCGATATCTTATCGGGTGGCTAGTGGATTAATACATTTAAAAGCCGATAACTGATAAGTCGAACTGTTAAGCGTAAATAACCTCCCGATTTGCCCGATAAGCAGCCCTACCTGCGCTCTCTGCTGGTGTGTCAGACTGCGGCAGGACGGATCCTGCCCAAGCGCTTATATAAAGCCTATAAGGTCTGCAACGGCGTGCACCCCGATCCAAAATAATAAATAAGCTCATACAGCCTGTTGCGGCATACAATCCGATCCACAATAACACTCACAATTTGGCTCTTAGGCCCAACTTAGTCATCAATATCTCAAGTCTCAAGGGCTCACAAATCCCGTACCACTCAGCCCAAACAATGATAACATGTGATGTAATAGTAAATGATAATCGAGACTAAGATATGATATGCAAATAAAGAATCATAACTTGCAGTTAAAGCAGCTCAAAGCAGCAGAAATAACCTCACTAGCTCTTAACAGAATAAGCACATAGCCTAAACATAATTTCTAACACGAATCACAGCTCAATTATTCTAACAAGTAGGGATTACACGGATAAAACAAGATTTGACAACAATACAGTACAAAAAATCAACAGTGCACCTAGCATGCGTGTCACCTCAACACAACACAATTAACACGTTTCTAGGGATAAATACCCTCAATTCCAAATTTAAAATTGTTACTTACCTCAAAGTGCGCAACTAAATGCTCCAACAAATCCTTGCCTCGCGAATCAGCCTCCGAACGACTCGAATCTAGTCACAAATAACTTAATGTAATCAATACAAGCTATAGTAATCGATTACATACAATAAAGCTAAGATCTTTAACCAAATTCAAAAAGTCAACCCAAAAGGTCAACCCCGGGCCGATGCCTGGGAACTTGACAAAATTCATAAAATCCGAACACCCATTTAATTACGAGTCCAATCATATTAAAATCATCTAATTCCAACCATAAATCGACCTTCAAATCCCCAATTCTTACTCTCCAATACATAGACCAAAAATACCCCAAATTTCACCTCAAACACACATAATCTAGGTGTAAAAATCAATGGGTATTCAATATTTATGGACAAAAGTGATCAAACGTTGCTTACCTCCCTCTCAAAAATCGCCACTAGCCAAGTTTCTAAAGTCCAAAATGAAGAACATGGCTCGAACCCTCCTGGCTGCTTCTGCGACTCCGCACCTGCAGCCAAAACTTCACAGGTGCGATTACACCAGAATTGAAGCTAACCGAATTTCCTTTAGTCCAAAACTCAGTCCGATAATAATCTGAATCACCCCCGAGGCCCCTCGGACTCCATCCAAACATACCAACACATCCTAAAATATGATATGAACTTAGTCGAAGCCTCAAATCATATCAAACAACATCAAAAATATGAATCACACCCCAATTCAAGCCTAACAAGACTAATGAAATTCCAACTTCTAAAACCAATGTCGAAACCTAACAAACCAACTCCGATGGACCTCAGATTTTGCACACAAGTCATAAATGAAACAACGGACCTACTCCAACTCTCGGAACTTAAACCCGAGCCTGGCATCAACAAAGTTGACTCTCGGTCAAACTCCTCAACCTTCCAAACCTTTAACTTTCCGACTTTCGCCAATTCAAGCCTAAATGATCTACCTACCTCCAAATCAATATCTGGACATACCCCTAAGTCCAAAATCGCCATACAAAGCTATCAGAACCATCTAAACTCCATTCCGGAGTCATCCATACAAAAGTCAAACTCCGGTCAACCCTTTCAACTTAAGCTTCTAATCTTGGGATTAAGTATCCCAATTCACTCTGAAACTTCCCCGGAACTAATTCAAACATCCCGGCAAGTCACATAATCACAAATGAATGTAGAAGAAGCAATAAATAGGAAATAAGAGTTACAATACTCAAAACAACCAGCCGGATCGTCACATTCTCCCTCGCTTAAACAAACGTTTGTCCTCGAACGATCTAGAATCATACCTGGAGTTCAAATAGGTTTGGATAGCTGCTATGCATCTCCCGCTTGGTCTCCCAAGTAGCCCCGTCGACTGGCTGGCCACTCCACTGAAGTTTCACTGAAGCTATATTCTTTGATCTCAACTTTCGAATCTTCTGATTCAAAATGGCCACCGATTCCACATCATAAGTCAAGTCTCTATCTAACTGAACCGTGCTAAAATCCAAAACATGAGCCAGATCATCATAGCACTTCCGGAGCGTAGAAACATGAAACACTGGGTGAACACCTGATAGATTTGGTGGCAATACAAGCTTGAATGCCACCTCTCCAATCCTCTCAAGCACCTTAAAAGGTCCAATATACTGACGGCTCAACTTGCCCTTCTTCTCGAACCCCATCACACCCTTCATGGGCGATACTCTGAGCAATACTTTCTCTCCCACCATATAGGCAACCATGAGCTTTCCGATTAGTGTAGATCTTCTATCTAGACTGTGTTGTGCGAAGCCGATCCTAAATCAACTTGACTTTCTTCAAGGCATCCCAAACCAGATGAATACCCAAGAACCTAGCCTCACCTGGCTCAAACCAACCAACTGGAGAATGACACTGCCTCCCAAGTAAGGCCTCATAAGGATCCATCTGAATACTCGTTGTGTCACGACCCTAACCCCGAACCCGGTCGTAATGGCACCTCTCGTGAAGACAAGGCCAGCCAATTAACCAAAATCTCATTTTAAGTAGTTAATTAACATGAAAATAATATAAGCATGATTTAATAGCAATAATTCGCGGAAATATAGTTAACCATAATAGAAACCATCCCGACATAGCCCAAACCGGGGTGTCACAAGTCATAAGCAACTATGGATCCTGATACAAGTCTACTAAATGCAATATCTGGCACAACTGTTGGAAGAACATAGAAACAATAAGATAAGGGAGATACGGGGCTGTGGACGCCAACAGCTACCTCGTAGTCTCTGAATCGTTGCCTGGACCGGAGGAGTCAGCACTCCAGAGCGGAACCAACAATGCCTGAATCTGCACACATGGTGCAGGGAGTAATATGAGTACTCCGACTCAGTGAGTAATAAATATAAATAATGACTGAAGGTAAGAAAGCACGTAAAGCACAAGGCATTCTATAATGAAGCAGTAAAACATCAATTGAAAACAGTAAATCAGTGAGAAATCAAGTAAAATCTCCTTTCAACAAGTAAAACATGTAATTTTTCAGGTAAATAATGTGAAGTTAAAAAAAAATAGAAGATCGCCCCTCGGGCTCAGTATCAACAAATCCGCCCCTCGGGCAATATCGCAGAATAGTACCAGCCCCTCGGGCTCAAATCTCAGAACAATACCAGCCCCTCGGGCTATCACATGGAACAGTATCAGCCCCTCGGGCTATCACATAGTACAATATCAGCCCCTCGGGCTATATCTCACATCACAATGGGTACCCGCGCTCACTAGGGTGTACAAACTCCGGGAGAGGCCCCTTACGGGCCAAGCGCAATATCAAGCTACCTCGTGGCATCAAATTTAGGCCCTCGGCCTCATATCAGTTAAGCCACCTCGTGGCGTATATAAAGTATCTTAGGCTCTCGGCCTCATATCACTTAGTATATCCTCACATCTGGCCCTCGGCCGCACTCAGTCAGAAAATCATCANATTAGTGTAGATCTTCTATCTAGACTGTGTTGTGCGAAGCCGATCCTAAATCAACTTGACTTTCTTCAAGGCATCCCAAACCAGATGAATACCCAAGAACCTAGCCTCACCTGGCTCAAACCAACCAACTGGAGAATGACACTGCCTCCCAAGTAAGGCCTCATAAGGATCCATCTGAATACTCGTTGTGTCACGACCCTAACCCCGAACCCGGTCGTAATGGCACCTCTCGTGAAGACAAGGCCAGCCAATTAACCAAAATCTCATTTTAAGTAGTTAATTAACATGAAAATAATATAAGCATGATTTAATAGCAATAATTCGCGGAAATATAGTTAACCATAATAGAAACCATCCCGAGACAGCCCAAACCGGGGCATCACAAGTCATGAGCAACTATGGATCCTGATACAAGTCTACTAAATACAATATTTGGCACAACTGTTGGAAGAACATAGAAACAATAAGATAAGGGAGATACGGGGCTGCAGACGCCAACAGCTACCTCGTAGTCTCTGAATCACTACCTGGACGGGAGGAGTCAGCACTCCGGAGCAGAACCAACAACGCGTAAATCTGCACACATGGTGCAGGGAGTAATGTGAGTACTCCGACCCAGTGAGTAATAAATATAAATAACGACTGAAAGTAAGAAAGCACGTAAAGCACAAGGCATTCTATAAGGAAGCAATAAAACATCATTTGCAAACAGTAAATCAGTGAGAAATTAAGTAAAATCTCCTTATCAATAATTCCGCCCCTCGGGCAATATCGCAGAACAGTACCAGCCCCTCGGGCTCAAATCTCAGAACAATACCAGCCCCTCGGCCTATCACATGGAACAGTATCAGCCCCTCGGGCTATCACCTAGTACAATATCAGCCCCTCGGGCTATATCTCACATCAGAATGGGTACCCGCGCTTACTGGGGGTGTACAGACTCCGGGAGGGGCCCCTTATGGCCCAAGCGCAATATCAAGCCACCTCGTGGCATCAAATCTAGGCCCTCGGCCTTATATTAGTCAAGCCACCTCGTGGCGTATATAAAGTATCTCAGGCCCTCGGCCTCATATCAGTCAAGTCACCTCGTGGCATATATAAAGTATCTCAGGCCCTCGGCCTCATATCAGTCACAAGCCACCTCGTGGCATATAAAGTATATCAGGCCCTCGGCCTCATATCACTCGGTATATCCTCACATCTGGCCCTCGGCCGCACTCAGTCAGAAAATCATCACAAGTCCCTCGGGAATAGTAAAACAGTAGTTCTCAGCCCAAAAACATTATTAAAATATTATTTAAGTCTCAAAACTGAGTAAAAGTGGCTGAGTTGTAAAACAGTGAAAAACAACATGACTGAGTTCAAGTAACAAGTCAAAACAGTGAGGAAACAGTGATAAAAATCTCCGAAGGGTTCAAATAATTGGCACGAAGCCCAAATATGGCAATCAGCCCAAATCATGATGATAACAAATAAGTTTCAGTCAAATACGCGGTAAAAATCATCAATCGGGACGGACCAAGTCACAATCCCCAGTAGTAAACGACCCCCACGCTCATCATCGAGTGCATGTCTCACCTCAATATAGCACTACGATGTACAATCCGGGGTTTCAAACCCTCAGAACATCATTTACAATTACTACTCACCTCGAACCGGCTAAATCCCTAGCCCGCGACGCCTTTGTCCCTAGCATTGGCCTCCACGCGCGTCGAATCTATCCAAAATCAGAACGAATACGTCACAATATGCTGAGGGGACAAAGCCCAAGCAAAAAAAATTGAAAAATACCAAAAATTTCGAAATTAGCAAAACCCGAGCCCCGGGCCCACTTCTCGAAGCTCAGAAAGTTTCACATCAACAGGTTCCTTATCTCCCAACGAGTTCAACCTTACAAAAATTATCGAATTCCGACATCGGATTGCCTTTCAAATCTTCATTTTTCATTTTTGAAAGATTTTACAAAAACTCCCCATTTTCTTCAATTAAATTCACAAATTCATGACGTAAATAAGTATGGAATCACGAAATATAAATGATTTAGGATAAAGGAACACTTACCCAGCTCAAACTTATGAAAATCCTCTCTGAAATCGCTCAAAATCGAGTTTTAAAATCAAAAAAAGGAATAAAAATGTCGAACTGCGGACTTATACATTCTATCTATGCAAGTCGCATGTGTGAAATGGGACTTGGCTCTTATTTCCAGGAAGAAATTTGCAGTACCAGCCTTCGGTAAATCGATCATAACTTTCTGTACAAATATTCAAAGGATAAATGTTTTATTTTTCTGTAAACTAGATTCAAAGGGCTACAACTTTCGTATTTTGATCATCTCATAATTCCTTATATATTGCAAGATATAAGCTTCTAAAGTCGGTCCTGTGCAGCAGAAATTTCTGCCATGCTCACTGCCTGGAAAACAACAACAGTACTGAGCTTTGGTTAATCGATCATAACTTCTGATACAAATGTCCAAATAATAAATGGTTTATATTTCTGGAAACTAGATTTAAAGGGCTACAACTTTCATTTTTGGACTATCTCCAAATTCCTTACAGATTACGAGATATAAGTTTCCAAAATCGGTCATGTGCAGCAGAAATTTCTGCCATGCACACTGCTTGGAAAACAACAGCAGCACTAGGCTTCGGTTAATCTCTCGTAGCTTTATGTATATATGTCCAAATGATGAATGGTTTATGTTTCCTGAAACTAGACGCAAAGGCTACAACTTCCATGTTTTGATAATTTTCAAATTCCTTATAGATTGCGAGATATAAGCTCCCAAAATAAGCTCTGTGCAGCAGAAATTTCTGCAATGCACCAGCAGTTAAAAACGAACTAGAACTGTCCGAAAGCACTCCGAAACTCACCCGAGCCATTCGGGACCCCGTCTGGATATACCAACAAGTCCTAAAACATATTAGGGACTTAGTCGAGGCCTCAAATCACATCCAACAATGCTAAAAACACGAATAATACCCCAATTCAGGCCTAACGAAACTACCAAATTCCAACTTCTACATTCGATGCCGAAACCTATCAAATCGAGTCCGATTGACCTCAAATTTTGCACACAAGTCATAAATGACATAACGGACCTATGAATATTTTCAGAATTGGATTCCTACCCCGATATCAAAAAGTTAACTCCTCGGTCAAACTTTTCAAAAATCTTCCATTTTCCAACATTCGCCAAAATGCGTTGAATTGTCCTACGGACTTCCAATTTCAAATCCGGACATACGCCTAAGTACGAAATCACCATACGAAGCTATAGCAACTCTCGGAATTCCATTCCGACCCTCGGATCAAAATCTCTCCTAACAACCGGAAATCGCCAAAATACTAACTCCACCAATTCAAGCCTAATTCTAACCTCCAAACCAATTCCGATCACACTCCTAAGTCATAAATCACCTCTCGAAGCTAACCGAACCATCGGAACTCACATCGGAGCCCTCTAACTCATAAGTCAACATCCGGTTGACTTTTCCAACTTAAACCTTCTTAAAAGAGACTAAGTGTCTCATTTCTTACCAAATCCACTCCGAACGCAAACTACTCAACTCGATCACATAAAACACGGATAACGAAGCATAATGAAGCAAAAATGGGGAAAACGGAGCGGTAACTCATGAGACAACTGGCCAGGTCGTCACACGTTATTATTGTAGGCAAACTCTTCAAGCGGCAGAAACTGATCCCAAGAACCCCCGAAATCCATAACACGGGCACGTAGCATATCCTCCAAGATATGAATGGTGCGCTCGGACTGTCCGTCCATCTAGGGGTGGAATTATGTACTCAACTCAACCCGTATACCTAACTCTCGCTGCACTTACCTCAAAAACTGCAATGTGAACTGCGTGCCCTGATCAGAAATAATGGACACTGGCACACCGGGAAGATGAACAATCTTACGGATATAGATCTCGACCAGCCGCTCTGAAGAATAGGTAGTCACAATCGGAATGAAATGCGTGAACTTAGTCAACCGATCCACAATCACCTAAATTGCATCAAATTTCTTCAAAGTCCGTAAGAGCCCAACAATGAAGTCCTGCTAACACGCTCCATTTCCACTCGAAAATCTCAAGTATCTGAAGCAAACCGTCCAGCCTCTAATGCTCGTATTTAACTTGCTGACAGTTCAAGCATCGAGCCTCATACTCCACTATATCTTTCTTCATTCTCCTTTACCAATAGAATACTGCAAACTACGGGTCTCCTCAAGAATCAATTCACTCAACCCATCCACAATGGGGACACAAATCCGACCCTGCACCCGCAACACCACCCCATCATCTCCAATAGAAACCTTCTTGGCATCACCGCACTGCACCATATCCTTAAAGACAAGCAAATGAGGGTCATCATATTGACGCTCTCTGATGCACTCATATAAAGAAGACTGAGAAACCACACAAACTAAAACCCGACTAGGCTCCAAACTATCTAACCTCACGAACTGATTGGACAAAGTATGAACATCTGATGCTAGTGGTCTCTCACCAACTGGGATATATGCAAGGCTACTCATACTCAAAGCCTTTCTACTCAAAGCATCGGCCACCACATTGGCCTTCCAGGAATGATACAAAATGGTGATATCATAGTCTTTTAATAGCTCCAACCATCTCCGCTACCTCAAATTTAGATCCTTCTGCTTAAACAAGTGTTGTAGACTCCGATGATCTGTAAATATCTCACAAGACACGCTGGAGAAATAATGCTTCCAAATCTTCAATGCATGAACAACAGCTGCCAACTCTAATCATGAACATGGTAGTTCTTCTTATGGGGCTTCAACTTGCGTGAAGCATAAGCAATCACCCTACCCTCCTCCATCAAGACACACCTAATACCAATCCGAGAAGCATCTTAATAAATCGCATATAAACCCGATACTGAAGGCAAGACTAGAATTAGAGTTATGGTCAAGGCAGTTTTGAGCTTCTGAATGTTCTCCTCACACTCATCAGACCACCTAAATGGAGCACCCTTCTGGGTCAATCTAGTCAAAGGTGCAACAATGGACGAGAAACCCTTTACAAAACAGCGATAATATCCAACCAAACCAAGGAAACTCCGGATCTTAGTAGCTAAAGACGATCTGGGCTAATTTCGAACTACCTCAATCTTCTTCGGATCCACCTTGATCCCCTCATTGGACACCACGTTCCCTAAGAACTCCATCGAATCAAATCAAAACTCACACTTAGAGAATTTAGCATATAACTTCTTCTTCCTCAACGTCTGGAGTACAATCCTCAAATGTTGCTCATGATCCTTCTGGCTGCACGAGTACACCAATATATCATCAATGAATACTATGACGAACCAATCAAGATATGGCTGAAATACACTATTCATCAAATACATGAAGGCTACTGGGGCATTGGTCACCCCAAAAGACATCACAAGAAACTCGTAATGACCATAGCGGGTCCTGAATGTCGTCATCAGAATAACCGAATCCCGAACCTACAGCTGATGATACCCATACCTCAAATAAATATTCGAAAACACTCTAGCACCCTAAAGCTGGTCAAATAAGTTATTAATGCGCGGTAGTGGATACTTGTTCTTAATTGTAACCTTGTCCAACTGCCTGTAATCAATGCACATCAGCATAGTACCATCTTTCTTCTTCATAAACAGAACTGGTGCACCTCAAGACGACACACTAGGCATAATAATCCTCATATTAAGAAGCTCCTGAAGCTATTCTTTTAATTCCTTCAACTCCACTTGTGCGATACGATGCGGAGGAATAGAGATGGGCTGAGTGTCCGGCACCAAGTCAATACCAAAATTAATGTCTTTGTTGGGCGGCATACCTGGCAGGTCTGCAGGGAACATATCCGAAAAGTATTGCACTGTCGGAACTAGGGCTGGCTAAGGGTCCGGTCCGGTCACGGACCGGATTTTTTTTCCGGTCCGGTCCGGTCCGGTACCATTACTATGCCCAAAACCGGACCAAACCGGTCCCTAACAGTCCGGACTCACCGGTTAAATTTCGTTAGACCGGACCAGGACCGGTACCGGTGGCCGGTATACCGGTCCGATCCGGTCCGATCCGGTCCGGTCGCCGGTTTATTCTATTTTTTTTTTGATTTTTTTTTAATAATTAGTTACCATTGACTCATTTATTTAAGTTTATAAATAATTGAAAATTATGTTTTAAATCCGAATTTTAGAATTAAAGAAGTTACTATATAATAATATTCTTATAAGTTTTTGGAAATATAACTTATAATTAGAAATATAACTTATTCAAAGTTAGTAAAATTATAAATTTTGTAGTAGTGTAGTAGAAGGAAATTATAAGTTTTGAAAAATATAACTTATAATTAGAATTAAAGAAGTTACTATATAATATTCTTACAAAGTTTCAATTAGTTTCAAACTTTATAATATTTGATTCAAATTTCAAACCTTTAAATATATTCAAAGTTAGTAATATTATAATTTTTGTAGTAGTGTAGTAGAAGGAAATTATA
>MCJB01048385.1:36379-111641 GCA_002018475.1 Nicotiana obtusifolia | reverse complement strand
CGAGAATACATGGCCAAAGTCCCGTATGCAAATGCAGTTGGAAGTTTGATGTATGCAATGGTGTGTACGAGACCAGACATTTCACAGGTTGTTAGTGTTGTTAGCAGGTACATGCATGATCCGGGCAAGGGTCATTGGCAAGCTGTGAAATGGATTCTACGGTATCTTTAAAATACCGTAGATATTGGATTGGCATTCGAGCGGGATGAATCACTTGGTCAATGCATAGTTGGATATTGTGATTCTGATTATGCAGGTGATTTGGATAAGCGGCGTTCTACAACTGGCTATTTGTTTACTTTAGCAAAAGCGCCAGTTAGTTGGAAGTCTACCTTGCAGTCAACGGTAGCTTTGTCTACAACAGAGGCAGAGTATATGGCAATTACAGAGGCTGTGAAGGAAGCAATTTGGCTTTATGGGTTGCTTAAAGACTTGGGAGTTGGTCAGAAACAACTTGAGGTATATTCTGACAGTCAGAGTGCTATTCATTTAGCAAAGAATCAAGTCTTTCATGCACGGACGAAGCACATTGACGTTCGCTATCATTTTGTGCGGGAGATTCTCGAAGAAGAAGATATACTTCTCCAGAAGATTCACACTACAGAGAATCCTGCAGATATGCTGACCAAGGTGGTTCCAAGGGCCAAGTTCGAACACTGTTTGGACTTGGTTAATGTCTTGCACATTTGAAGTTTGACGCCTGGAGGCGCAAATTTGAAGCACCACGAAACTGTTTTTGTTATGTTTGTTTGAGAAGATTTGTATTTGGTGGGACTTGAAATTAAGCCAAGGTGGAGACTTGTTGACTTTTTGGCTCAATTTGAAATCCCACATCGGTGGTTGTCCTTTTGGGAAGGGGGTTTGGAGATTATAAATTAACTCCTCCTCCTTCAATGTTTGTATCCCAATTTGTAAGCTCTTCTCCCACATTAATAAAAGCGGGCTGTTTGAGCGGTGCTCGGAGATTAGGCTAAATTGGCCGAACTCCGTTAATAAATTTTCGGATGTGTTCTTTCTTTATCTCTTTTATTATTCCGTGCTATTTATTGTTATGCTGCTTTCTTTTCTGTTGTAGTATAATATTCAATATTACTTGTCGGGTATCTGTGTTAGTGTTCTGTCTAGTTCATTTGTTTTGAACTGGTTCATTTCACTAGTTGTGTTGTCGTAGTGGGAAAATTACCCGATTTTCCCAACATTTATGTGTGGCAAGTAAAATGTCAGGACCATCTAAATTCATACGAGGCGAACTGCTATAAGTAAAACTCAAGGACATGGAATTCGAAATTATACAATGAATATCCTGAAATTCGAAACTTATACAAGTGAACTCCAGGCTCAAACACATATTATAGTTTGAGAATTTTTCTTTCTTCGGTGGATATCTGCCAACTCATAAAAATAAAAAACACAACCAAATCAAAGAATTAATGGCCATTGGAGCAGCTGGGATGGTGCTTCAAAATGTATTTGCTGGAAGCTTTTCAACGTTTGACATGAATGTGGAATGAAGAGTATATCGTCGTAGTTGCAGCTGCAAACTGAAAGGATCTGAACCAGACTTGTTTGCTATATATTGACTCTAAGTCCACACCACACTCACTCTTTCTGTTGAGTTGTCCCACATCGGTGGGATTTGAGGTCTTGGTCTCCTTATATGGTCTTAGGCAATCTTCATCTCATAAGCTAACTTTTGGGTTGAGTTAGGTCCAAGGTCCATTTATCACTTTCCTTGATCCCTTTTTCCGGTTCAAACAGTAGATCGAGCATTCCAAGAAACCCAAGATATCCAAGCAAATCTTAACGTCCTACAAAAATTTAATAGACGATGGCAATTGAGAATCGTTTTGGATTTTCACTCTATGTCGTTTCTTCTTACTTTTATAGAATTGTCATTTACAAAATGGGAGAGAAGAGGCATGAGTTTACAGCTTAGAGATGGGACAGGAGCAAGTTAAATATCATATCATCGATCCAGATAGCAGCTTAGAGATGGGATAGGCTTATATATAATATATATTACATATTATATTGTATAAAATTTGTATGAAAATTATATTTAAGTTGTATGATATTGTAGTTGTATTTAACTGAGTAGGAATGATGTATGAAAGTTGTAGATAAGTTGTACATTACATAATTAGTTGTATGAAATTTATTTTTACTATGTATGTTGTTGTAGATATTCAATTTGCATTAAATTTGTACGAAATTTATTTTTAATTTGTATGTTGACGTACATTCATTATTCTTTTCTCAATTGATTTATTAAGGAAAGAAAAGTAGAAAATGAATTTCATTGACTCATGTGCATTGAATCATATTATTTTCCTTTTGACAAGCAACAATAATAAGATTACACTATAGTTTTCAGAAGATCTCGGACATGTAGTGCCACTTGCAAATTCATTGTTAAAAAAGAAAAACACATATTCTGATTTTGCATACATTATTTTACAAATGGTGTGTCAGGAATTAAAGGATTGATTGTATTTAACTAGTTAAGAGGACAAAAACTAATATTGTTAAGCCAATATTTTATTTCTTTATCAGATGTGTTCCCTATTTTGATTGCCAAAGAACTTATACGCAAATATAATAGTACAACACTTCTAAGAAAAATGTGCTCGCAGAAAGATATATAGCAATATCCAAATCAAAGTGAGTGCAGCATCAAGTTGCAACCAGAAAAAGTAATTCCGTTTATGGACCAATACAAAATAAATAAATGAAATTGCAACCCGATTGAATCAGTACACTTTTCAAGATCTTACCAAAAAAAAATTCACTTTGAACACGAGAACATTGTTGCGTATATTGTAGCTGGTAAATTTGGCACATTGATGTTACATAATCGTACCTAGTATATGTTTTGATTATAGAAGCGGTATGAGTTTAATTCGTGTCTTATTTCTTTTTCTTTTTTTTTGGGTTAGCATGTCAATTGCATCAATATTAATACAAAGTTTCCAGCATACAAAGTTGTTATGGCTTAAAATAGTTTATACAACTGGAAGGAATCTTATTGAAAGAGGAGTGGAGAAAAAATAGGAAAAAGAGGTAAAAAAATGTCATGTCTCGAGCCTGACTCACCATGTCGGAGGCTAGGATACACCACGAGTTCGATTTCGACCGTATACAGATAGTCCCCTCGTTTTCCGGAGAGTAGACAACAAGAAGCGATATGAGCTCCCAACTCTTACTTCGATACCCCGTGACAGAAATGACAAAACAAACAAAACGTCCCATTAGTCAAGTCTTAACGATATTAAATGCATGTCAATCGCCGATCGGCCGTTCCTGGGTGCGAATCGCTGCTGAAATACTATAAATACCTCTACCTTTGTTCATTTTAACTTGACGTTCAAACCTTCTACCCTTGTATCTTCGAAATTTCAATACTTTCTAGCATTAATACTCTGGTTTATTTGAGATCTTTTGCAAGAACTTTTGTATATCTCCAACTCAAGCCAATAAGTGCACTCCTTCAACTTCCTCTCTTCCTTTATTTTTCCTCCATTTTTAAAGAAATGGCAAAGACTTCAAAAATCATTGCTTCAGAAGAAACACCTTCTACTTCGTGGCCGGCTACTGAGGCCGAAGAAACTGCTTTGCGTACTGCCGTCGATAAACCAGTACCGAAACCCCCTTTTGAAAATATTCATCCCTGGAGGATGCTCGGTAACCGCCGATTTCAAGGACGAAAAATCTTCCTCCGTACAAGGCCGGTGTGAGGAGGGCTCGAGTTATATATGCACGATCACCGAAGAAGTCCTCCCTACAGACCAAAAAGATTGCAACTGGGCCGGTAAGGGCATAGTGATCCCTGACCCCGACGAAGCCATCACCACCCATGTCGAGGGATACCAAAGTGTTTACACTTATCCATTTACATTGGGCCCGATGGACCTAGTCATCGTCGAATCTTGCAAGAGTTACGAGGTTTGCCTCGGTCAGATTTACCCTTCGCTCTAGAGGATCGTGATCCTCCTTCAGTTCTTCATTAGCAGAATCGATGGCTGCTCGTTCACCGTCGACCATCTCATGCACTTGTACAGTCCCTGAATCTTCCAGGGGACTGATAAAGCTCGTGCGCCGGGCCAACAAAGTCTCGTTCTCAAGTATTGATGATGACCGGGATCGAGGCTGGCAAGGCCATTTTGACCGAGTGTGACTTCAGACTTGATCCCAGCTGAGCATATATTGTTCCCCGAGAAGTGGAATACATCACGTAAGTATAATTTTGCTTTCAAAATTTGATTTTATGCTTTCTTCCTTCCTTCTTATCGGTGCTTTTTGGTGATGCAGCTGTTGCTCGGGTCCCGAATGCAGTCCCTCAACTCAAGGAGTGGGTCGAGGGCATAGTATCACAAATGCCTTATTCCGAGCGCTCATGGCGCGAGCTTTAGAAGGGCCGTTGGGAGGCCCGTTCTTATGGTGAGATTCATTTCCTGAGTAATATTTGGGTTCCTCTTGTGTCATTAAGTTCTCACTTGTTTTATTTCTTTTTGCAGGTTTATCCCAGGATTTCAAATTTAGGCCTCCAACTGGTAGCGAGGACTTACCTACCGAGTCCCCTGCTCTGAGACAGGCCGAAGAGAAGGAAAAAAAGAGGGCTCCGAGTTCTCCGAGCTCAGAGAAGAAGAAAACAAGAAGAAGGCCGGTGCGCAAGTCTAAAGAAAGTACTAGTGCCCGAGCAACATTCTCGGACTCACTCTATCAGCTGAGAGACGAGTCTGAAGAAGAAAGAGAAGCCTTTGATTTGGTGGCCCGCGAGCCGCCGCAGCTCGAGGGGCAAGGAGCCTTTGAACCAAAGAGAGGCGAGGCTGATTTGCCTCAAGCTAGGGAGGCCGACAAGGAGGACGTGGCCGGGGCTCCCCGGGATATGGGCAATGCCCCGAAGGAAGTACACTGTGTGATAGACATCACAGAGTCTCCCTCGTTCACCGAGTCCATGTATAACGAGGCCCAAATGGTGAAAGTACGCCCCAACGAGGGGCCCACGGGGCGGACGACCTCTTTCATGGCTTTTTTGATGGTGTGGATTCTACCACCACGGAGGACGTCACCAGATTAGGTGACTTAGAGGTGCCGAAGAAGAGTCCATCTTTGGGAATAAGCGGGCCTTCCTTAAGCCCAAAATTGATCAATCGGTTCCCAGTTCTGAGCGTGGATCCTAACCGGCAGCGATCTATCGTCATCTTCATTTCGGAGGATGGCTGGGGATTCTCCGCCCCCTACAGGGAGCCAATTACCTTCAGTGTCTGGTGATCGAGGAAGACCAAGCCAAGATGAACGAGGTAGATGCAAGCACAATAGGTGCTAAATCAGGTAACATCAGATATTTCTTGATGACTTTAATTTGTACTTAGACTAATTCATAGATAACCTTAACATTTTTCTTTGTTTCAAGTGTTGGTGCTTCATCATGAAACTTTTCTTCGATATCGAAACTAGCTGAACCAGCTTGAAGTCGAGGTCCGATGGCTCATTGAAAAGAGAGATACTTACAAACTTCTCAGCGAGCAGCGTGAACGGGAGGCTAAGAGCCTCCGATCTGAGCTGGAGGTAGCCTCGAAGGAGCGTGCCAACGTGGTTGAACAGATAAAAATATTTGAAGTTAGTGAGGATGAGCTAGACTCGGTGACTAATGGTCAGAAGCCGCAGGTCCAACAGAAGATCGATCGGATCGACCAACTCCGAGCTGAGATGGATGTCGTCAAGGCCGAGGCGGAAGAATGGAGAGGCAGGATGGATCGCCTGGCCTCGGAAAAGAAGACTGCTCGGGCCAGCTGACTTCCGCTTAGGTCCATCTTCAAGCGGCAAAGGAAAAGGTCGAGGTGTGGGCCCAAAAGGTTGAGGAGCTCCAGTCTCAGCCAAGCTCAGCTTTCTCTGATTGAGAAACTCTTGCCAAGGAGCTTGAAATGGCCAAGTCGGTGGTTGTGGTGGTTAAAGCCAATGCCGACGAGATGGTGACCCAATAAAAAGCCGATGCCGAGGCGGCCCAGGATCGACTGAAGGATATCATCGAGCACGTGAAGCAGCAATCCCGAAGGGAGGCCCTCGAGGAAATTCATGCTGGGGGTTTTGACTGATTGGCTGAAATTAAGAGTTCTAAGGGGCTCAAAGCCAGGGCCAAGAAGTTGGCTTATGCCGAGGATGAAGAAGACTCCAAGGGTTCGAGCGGATCCGAGGTTGGGGAAGACTCCGAAGACCCTGGTGACGAGGCGGGCTCCGGGGGAGACCAGGCCGTTTAAGTGCCTTGTACATTTTCTTTGGTTTTTTTTGTGTTTTTGTACCTTTGTGCTTTTTGTCAAGGCCGTTTGGACTTTGTAAAGACTGTATATATAATACAAGGATTTTTTTCCCTTCGACAATATCTAAGTTTGTCTTCCTTTGATTTATTCTTTATGTTTGCAAAGATAGAAATGCCTTAGCATTAAATAGTTGAGTCATGTTCAGAGGTTCGAACAGGCCTTGTCTTCGACATTTTGTTTAAGGCGGCCTTGGGGTTCTGTGTGACCCGAAACGTTTCCCCAAAGTACTTATAATCTTTTAAATTACGGTTTTCCAACGGTAGCCTTGTTTTTTTTTTACGGGTCTCGGATGTCTTCGAGCCATTTTAATATGATCGTAGCCTTTTTAGTTCAGGTGTTGCCCGGTGGGCTTGTTACCCCGAGTTATCCGGCCATGCCTAACATAATAGTCCCTAATGGGGATGGTCGTAGCCTTTCAGGTTCGGGCGCTGCCTTATAGTTCTTGTGTCCCCGGCCTCTGATAGCTCCGGTCGTCTGAATTTGTCTTTGGACGGCAGTTCCTGAGTGAGAACGATATTTTAAACTCGGATAAAGGCAGGCCTTGGGTCTCGATATGTTTAGTGGATCGAATGTAGGAAATTCCTTAAGAGGAAAAGATTTTTAAGGGACAAGATATCTATCTGCAAGGTAGAAACTTCTTTTTATTTCTGTGCGTAATATATACGATTACACATGTGTACAAGCTTCATGTCAGGGCTCGAGCAATCTTTGTGGGCACGGTTCATTCGACCATTTGGACCTTATAGTAAATCCTATCGATCGAGCCGAGACTATTCGGTCACAAATTCTCTTTCCTTCCTAAAGTCATTGTCCGAGGGTGATGCCCCCCAGTGTTTGAGGCTGATCATAGGGAAGCCACAAATACTGTTAAGTGTTCTTCAACACCGGTTCGTAGCCAGCATTCAATTGTAAGTTAGCACGATTTACTGTTGCCTCGTTAAAAACATTGCTGGAAAACCCATTTAGGACAAAATCAGTTCAAGGGAAAAAGAGTGCAACGCGTGCTTTCACGCCTAAAAATTGTGTCGTTCTTCGACAGTCTCCTGCAAGTGTTAATCCAAAATGCAAATAATTAAAAGGAATGAATGGGGTCGTACCTTAGCAGTGATATCGCTTCAAGTGAGTTATGTTCCAGTTGTTCGGTAGTTGTTCACCGTTCATTGTTCCGAGTTTGTACGCTCTCTTTCCGATGATCTCGATAATTTGATAAGACCTTCCCAGTTCGGCCCCAGCTTCCATTCATTTGGGTTCCGGGTGCTTAGTAAGACCTTCCTTAACACTAAGTCCCTGACATTGAAGTGTCGAAGGTTGGCCTTTCGATTGTAATACCTCTCGATCCGCTATTTTTGGGCGTCCAATCGGACAAGGTCGGCTTCGCGCCTTTCATCTAATAGCTCCAAACTCGTATTCATGGCCTCGTCATTTGATTCCTTGGCTGCATATCGGAACCTGAGACTTGGTTCTCCAACTTCGACTATTAGAGCTTAGGTGCTGTAAACCAGCGAGAACAGAGTGGCCCTGGTACTGGACTTCGAGGTCGTACGGTATGTCCATAGGACTTCAGCAGGATTTCCTTCCATTTTTCTTTGGCGTGGGTTAACCTCTTTTTGAGGTTTTGGAGTATAGTTTTGTTAGTAGATTCTGCTTGTCTGTTCCTACTAGGGTGGTAGGGCGTTGATAGGATCTTTTTGATCTTATGGTCTTCGAGAAACTTGCTTATTTTACTGCCGATGAACTGTTTCCCATTGTCGCATACGATCTCAGCCGGCATTCTGAACAGGTATATGATGTGGTCCCAAATGAAGTCGATGACTTCCTTCTCCCTGACCTTCTCGTATTCCTGGGCTTCCACCCACTTAGAAAAATAGTCAGTCATAAACAATATAAAACAAGCCTTACCGGGTGCCCAAGGAAGGGGGCCAACGATGTCCATCCCCTATTTCATGAACGGCCATGGTGACAAAACCGAATGCAGCAACTCCCCAGGTTGATGAATCATTGGAGAATTTCTTTGACATTTATCACATTTTCATACAAACTTCTTCGCGTCTTTTTCCATGTCGATCCAGTAGTAGCCGGCTATGATTACACTTTCAAACCAATGATTCGGCGCCTGAATGATTTCCGCAGGTGCCTTCGTGAATTTCCCTCAAGAGGTACTCAGTATCTCCTGGTCCTAGACATATCGCGAGTGGACCATTGAACGTTCTTCTAAACTGGGTTCCGTTTTCGGACAAGCTAAATCAGGCAGTCTTCATACGCAGGGCCCTCGATTCTTTTGGATTCGAGGGAAGTTTTTTGGTCTTCAGATATTCAATATATTTGTTTTTCCAGTCCCAAGTCAGGCTCGTTGAGTTTATCTCGGCGTGGCCTTCTTCCACTACCGATCTCATGAGTTGCACAATCACCCTCGAGTTGAACTCATCGTCCTCGACCGACGACCCCAGGTTAGAAAGGGCATCTGCCTCACCGTTTTGATCCTGAGGAACGTGTTGTAGAGTCCACTCCTTGAATCGATGTAATGTTATCTGCAACTTTTCCATGTACCTTTGCATCGTTCCTCTCTGACCTCTAACGTCCCACTAACTTGGTTTACCACAAGGAGGAATTCGATCACCTTACCTCCCAAGCTTTTGGCTAGTTCAAGACCTACAATCATGGCATCATATCCGGCCTCGTTGTTAGTCAATTTGACAGTCCTAATAGATTTTCTAACTACATTGCCTGTTGGTGGCTTCAGCACGATACCAAGTCCTGACTCTTTTGTGCTCGAGGGGCCGTCCGTAAAGAGGGTCCAGATCCCCGAAGACGTTCCTGAGTTCACCAACAACTCTCTTTCGACCTCGAGTATTAGGGTTGGCGTAAAGTCAGCCACAAAGTCTGACAAAATTTGAGATTTAATGGAGGTCTGGGGTCGATTTTTAATATCGTACCCGCTGACCTCCACGTCCCATTTGGCCAATCGCTCCGAAAGCTCGGGTTTATGCAATATATTTCGCAATGGGTAAGTAGTCACAACACATATGGGATGACATTGAAAATATGATTTCAGCTTCCTAGAGGCGCTTAGCAATGCGAGCACTGGCTTTTCTAGGTGAGGGTACTTAGCATCGGCCTCGCCAGGGGTCTTACTAACATAGTAAATTGAAAATTGCGTACCTTTATCTTCCCAGAAGAGGACTCCACTTACCGCTACTTCTGATATCGCTAAGTATATGTATAGCTGCTCGTCCGTCTTTGGAGTATGAAGCAGAGATGGGCTCGATAGATACCGCTTGAGTTCCTCCAAGGCCCGTTGGCACTCCGGTGTCCATGAGAAGTTATTCTTCTTCTTCAATAGTGAGAAGAATCGGTAGCTCTTGTCAGAGGACCTCGAGATGAATCGTCCCAGGGTGACTATATGTCCGGTTAATCTTTGCACGGACTTCATGTTGTCCACAATCGTGATATCTTTGATGGCTTTGATCTTGTCGGGATTGATCTCGATTCCCCGATTGGATACCATGAATCCAAGGAATTTACCGGATCCAACTCCAAATGCACATTTATCTGGGTTCAGCTTCATATTTTACTTCTTCAATATGCTGAAGGTTTCATGCAAATGTTTCAAATGGTCCTCTGCTCGTAGGGACTTAACCAACACATCGTCAATGTAAACCTTCATTAATTTTCTTTTTTTTCCTCAAACATCCGGTTTATTAGGCGTTGTTAAGTGGCACCGCCATTTTCTAATCCAAATGGAATCATGTTATAGCAGTAAGTGCCGTACTTAGTGATGAAGGAGATTTTTTTTTCTGATCGCCCAGGTTCATCCGTATTTGGTTGTACCCGGAGTAGGCATCAAGAAAACTGAGGATCTCGTGGCTAGCCGTGGCGTCGATCATGCGATCGATGTTGGGCAACGGAAAGGAGTCCTTGGGACATATTCAAATCATTATAATCTACAAGCATTCTTAATTTATTCCCTTTTTTCAGCACCTAGTGTAGTGTCGAGGGTATTGCTCTCACATTGTGGATCCATAGCCTCCCCAAAAAAGTGTTGTATCTCATATCCCCTTCGATTACATGGAACTTGGCTTCCTGCATGGTTCAGGCGATGTTCACCGGTGATGTTATCTCCCCATTAGTGGTCTCGAATGCCATGTTGAACACGTTCAAGTCTCGGACCACGAGTACGATCTGATCTTATAGGCCAAGTTGTTCTACGACCCTCGATCTGATGATGTTGGCTGAGCTACCTAGATCAATTAAAACAGGCTTAATTCGAGATTTATTTACGAGTACCGATATTACCAGTGCATCGTTGTGGGTCTGCACGATCCCTTCAGCATTTTCGTTGTTGAAAGACAAGGTTCCTTCCAGTACATAATCCCGAGTCCGTTTTTCCCTTGTGATGGATACTTTGGTGCGCTTCAGCATCGGCCCCTGGGGAATGTTGACCCCACTAATGATCATGTTAATGACGTGATGCGGTTCCTCCTGCTCGGTCTTCTTATTGGAATCTCTGTTCCTGAAGTGGTTCTTGGCCCGATCACTTAGGAACTCTTAGAGATGTCCGTTGTTGAACAACGAGGCCACCTCTTCTCTTAATTGTAGGCAGTCTTCGGTTCTATGGGCATGAGTGCCGTGATATTTGCACATAAGGTTGGGATCCCTTTGGGATGGATCGGACTCTAAAGGTACAGACCATTTGGTATCTTTGATGCGTCCGATGGTAGATATGATAGTGGCGGCATCGACGTTGAAGTTGTACTCTAATAATCTTGGCGCTTCTTTAGGCCCGACGGACCTATCGAAGCTGTTTTTGCTCATGAGTCCTCGGTTGCTTTAACCTCGGTTATTTCTCCTTTCATTTATCATAGGTTTTCGCATGGTCCCACTACTTCTTCGGTCTCCATTGTACGACCGATACCGATCCCTGTTTGCTCTCGGTTCACGATCGATGTCTCTCTTGACTCTGTGGATTCTTCTGAGGGGATTCACAGACCTAGAAGGGGCCCCAAGCTGATCATTCTCGACCCTTTTGTTTGATACCGATTATGGATATTGGCCCAAGTGATAGCCAGATATTCTACCAGGTTTTGTTTCAACTGTTGTAAAGCCAATGAGCTCCGAATGTTGAGTCCTTGCATGAAAGCCTGAACAGCCCAATTATATGCGACCGGTGGCAGGTCCATCCGTTCCATTTGAAACCAGGACACGAACTTTCTGAGCATCTCATTATCCTTCTATTTTACTTTGAAAAGGTCTTACTTCCTAGTCTCGACCTTAATAGCCCCGGTGTGTGCTTTTACGAAGGAATCTATAAGCATAGCAAACGAGTCAATACAATTAGGAGGTAAATTGTGATACCCTATCATAGCTCTTTTTGACAGGGTGTCCCCGAACTTTTTCAACAAGACAGATCGATCTCATCATCCTCCAAATCGTTCCCTTTGATGGCACATGTGTAGGAAGCCACATGCTCATTTGGGTCGGTCGTTGCATTGTACTTAGGAATCTCGGGCATGCGAACTTCTTAGGGATCGGCTTTGGAACCGCGCTCGGAGGAAAAGGTTTTTGAACGAACTTTTTGGAATCCAGGCCTTTCAATATCGGCGATGCTCCTGGGATTTGGTCGACCCTGAAATTGTAGGTTTCCACCTTTTTGTCATTAGCTTCGATTTTCTTCTCTCCTGATTCTACCCGTTTCGTTAGTTCCTCGAGCATCTTTATGATCTCGGGGTTGGTCCCGATTCACTTTCATTCGCCCTCTCTGCGACCGGTTCGTTTCTATGGGTGGCTTCCGGGGATGGATCGGGTTGAATTCTGCTCCGCGTGTGGCTTTGTTCTTCAACTGGGCTATTGTCGCATGCTGAGCCTGCAACATTTCGAAAATCACCCGTAAATTAATTCCATCCCCTCCAACGTCTTGTGTATTTCGGGCTTCTAATCAGGCTTCGCCACAAACGCTATTTTAGGGGTCGGTATGCGAATTTGCGTTGATGGCCACATGCGAGTTAGCGTCAATCGGGTCAGTGACCGAAATTCTGACGGGATCAACGGGTGGCATCTTGCCACTGGGCACTATGTTTTTATTTTCACCGTGATAGCCGGACTCAGTATCAACATGTAAGGGTGCCGACTGAAAGTTTGACATTTTGAGCTTTAACTTGAAATTAGAGACACTTCAAAGAACAAGTGTAAAGCAGTGTGTGTTATGAAAATTTGCATCAAATAACCACTATTATCCTTAGCCCCGCGGTGGGCGCCAAACCGTTTACCCTCAAAATTGGATAACAATAGAATTTGTCAGTGGTTTTAAGGATATGCAGATTAACTTGACACAAAATGATAAATTAAGTTGCAATTGAAATAAACAATGACAAAATAAATTCAAACCATACGAATTGGACAATTTCAGTCTTGGAAGGTCAGTCACCTCAAAACGGATACATTTCAATCGATATCAAGATACTGAAGAATAAGAGTTTAACGAGGAAAATAATAATGTATTGCTTTCGAGTGTGCGTTACAACGTGTTTTATGAATTATCAGACCCCCTTGATATAGTAGAGGAGTCCTACTTTAGGTACAATTCTATAAAAGGTAAAAAAAATCTCTTGATTTACTGATTGCCGGTTCCTTATTGATACGTGCCAAGATTCCCGCCGTAATATCCGACCGGTCATGGATATTTTGGTCTTCTGTTGGTTATGCTAAGAATAATTCTTCGAGCTCGTTCGAGGCTAGGATCGATTTCGGGATCACGGTCTCGATACTCTCGAAGGCAGGAGTTCTGCCCCGAGTTCTGGCCCGGTGGGACTTGAGGCGATCTTCTGTCCTTTATTATCATGTCTCGAGCCTAGATCATCATGTCGGAGGTTAGGATACTCCACGAGTTCGATTTCAATCGTATACAAATAGTAAGACAGATATATTTATTTCTTTACATGCTAAAGGTACAAAACTAAAATTCTCAATTGATCCTTTCCGAAGAAAAAAGAAGTACTAATAATAATTAATTGAAAAAGATAAGGGGGAACACCACCGTCTCCTAATAAAAGCAAGTCCAGCTCCTCCAGAAACGACATTGATTTGTGCTCTCAAATTTCATCACTCATATAGTAATCTTTTTAGAATTATATACAATCAGCGCCGAATAAGTTGCCTGAGGTGATGCAGGCCAACCTGATCAAGCTACGTTCATGCCGTTAATGTTGGATAAAACAAGAAAAGGCGTTGGTTAGCCTTGGAGACGAGCCAAGCGTTCACACATCTTGTGTTAGACGAAATAAGAAGTTGAAGATGTACATTTGTGTTTATGTTGTATTATTGTGTTGCTATGGAAGACATTGATTCTTACTTGGGGGTCCTGCGTGACCTTTCTAATTACTTAGCCAAATTGTGGCATTTTTGTTAGTTGTTTGCTTCCTAGTTTACTTAGGACAAGGCTCATTCTATATAAGCCTAAAGACTTCATTAGTTTTAGAACCTAACTTTGATATTCAATACAAAAATCGGCAGCAACTTTGTTCCAAACTCGTGTGCTTTGAACTTGTCCAATTTTTGGTGTGATTCTAAATTGAACTCGTTTCTTTGTTTGATCGAACAGTCTGCAAGACCATCGTTGTCTTGAGAGTTGTTCGTATAGTATAGGTACTCCGTGACTTCATCAAGAAGGTAAGTAGACTAGTTCCTACTTGTTGTCTTAATAGTTCATTGAGCTTCTTGCTTCTATCCTTTTATCTTGCTTTCCGCGTTTTATATTGCATCATGAGGTTGACTATTGGAAGAAAAATATATGAAAGGATCAGGTTTAGGTGAAGAAAACAGAATAAACATTTCGTGAATCATATCTGAGAATACATTGATTTGTCCTCTCAATTTCCATCATGACTTCATATCATAATCCTTTTTTTATGAATAATTGGACGCATATCTTTTAGAATCAATTTCTGGGCCATTTCCCCTTGAGCGGGCTCTGGCATTTTAATGTGAAAGGATGGTTAGTGATATAACTACTAATTATAGATATTTCTCATATACTATTAATTTAATTATGAGTACAAAAATTTGTAATAATTTTCAAATCTGTAGACAATGATGTCCTACTGTAGCTTGAGCCAATTTGTTTTAGAAACCAAGACAGGTTGAATATGCACTTGTTTTAGTATTAATTCCTATAAAAAGTATCTCAAGATTTAAAAAGAGGATTTAACACTTTGAGAAATGTTTAACAGAAAAGGAAGAAATTATTATCTGTTTTCAGATAAAAATTGAAGCCTAATTGTTGCTACATCTTGTAATAAATAAAATACATAATTTACCATGATACACATATCAATTGGTGTATAGTCTTAATGAATTTGAAAAATGATTTGGAATTAAAAATTAATGCTAAGGGCAAAATAGGAAAAAAAAGATTATATTTCTCTTGATATGCTAAAATGGATAAGTAAAATTAAAAATTTATTTTTAAAATAGTGGACAAGTAAAATAAACTGAGAGAGTAACTAAGAGGTTTAAAGTTAGAAACTAAAACGGAAATACAACATGCAAATGATTGATTAATCATGACGCCACCAACCATGCACAAACGCCTAGCGCTGAGCTTAGGTCTTACCCAATAATTCTGACTTAGATCCTGTATATATATTCCATCCGTTTTAATTTACGTGAAATCAAAAAGTGTTTCAGAGTATTTGTGTAGTTGTAAAAGCTTCTTATTAAGGGTAGAATTAGAAGTTTAAGCTAAATTATTTCCAAATTTAGAAATGAGTCATTCTTTTTTAAACGGACCAAAAAGGAAATAAATTCAAATAAACTGCAACGGAGGAAGTATATGTTAAAAGAATTTACTACTAAATGAGTGGTACAAACAATTTATTTTAAATTCAGTAAATCAAATAAATTGTGCTAAAATCTCGAACTCAATATCATAAAATTCAAATCCTGAATTTACTTGTAATAGATCTAGGTACGTGTCTAACATGAGTTGTAATCTGTCGCTAGCTAGCTACTATCTAAGCTTCACTTCGGTCCAACGCCGAAAAATTCGAATGGTAAAGCTTGTCGGTACTCAATTATTCTAAAGGAAAGACAAATTCATAAGTGAAGCACTGACGAACTTCTTACTTGTATTTGGTTAACTACTTTATTGATTTCGTATTCTTTCTCGTAAGTGGTATACTTACACTCCGTATGTTGACCTGCAATAATAAAATCAGAATTTCATGTCCTAAATTTTTTTTCCTATGAAAGCAAAAGATAAAAAGTTTTGTTTATACATAGGTCTGTTATAACAATCTCACTCAACTAATTTTGCTTATATCCAGCATTTTAGTACTAATAATCAACACACAGCTTAGTATAAATATATTATTTATATAAAAACTTGTCCAAAGATGGAATATGTAGTTGAAGCCTTTTTATCTTCTATTATGCCATAGCTTTGTCTTTTAAATATTCTACTTCAATATTCAAGTGTATTAACTTAGACTAGAATTCAGTCGTGTACATGCTTTGGGATTTGGAAAGGAAGGTGTGGGCCCATGGGCTTACCACCCACCCTGCAGGAGGTTGCACCATAAGTATATACTATATTGTATGGTTATATGACAAAAATACAAAGGATATTGGAAGATATGATAGAGAATGTAACCAAATGATTAAAATTGTCTGAATATAGTTGGTGAGGACCCATATATTATTATATTTCCAATGTGACCGTGACGGACTAATAATTCTACTACTGAACAACTTTTGTCATTTCTGTTTAATCTATACTTAATGATGTTGTTTACCCTTAAAACCGGATAACAATTGAATTTGTTTGTGGTGCTAAGGATCCGTAAACTAATTTGATACTAGATAACAATATGGAAAAAGCAATTGTAATATTATGATAAGAAGAAAGACAACAAAACCCTGAACTGTGAAGAATGATAAGAAAAATGACAGAATCTTCGTATGAACAGTGAATGTTGTGTGAAACAGCCAGGAATATAATAATTTAAGTTGAGAGAATCTGCCTTTCTCAATGGTTCACGAAACATGCCTCTTATAGGCCAAAATAAGAGTTCTAAATGAAGTAAATAACTAATTACAAGATAAATCCCCTAAAATACGAGATAGAATCTCCTTAAATCGTGGTATAACGGCTATAATGGTTGAGATAATTACTCCTGGCGAAATATCAGGTGAGTGGCGAGATATGCGGTTTGAGGCCGACCTTCAATACCGAAGTGTTCTTCGGTCAACTATACCGGTCATCTTGTCTCGGTGGCCGACCTTTAATACCGAAGTGTTCTTCGATCAGTTATAGCGGTTTGTCTTGTCCAGGCTACCCCAACTGTCGTACCCGACCTCTTGATCTCGGACCGAAAAAGTTCGGTCGCATACTATCTCCGTTCTGACTTCCCGAGGTTATATTTGACCCGCTTGCATTTGGATGTAACCGATCCGATTTCATACAAATGTATCCGACCCAATACAGATAGTCCCCTCGTTTATTAGAGAGTAAGGATAATAAACTATATGAATCCTTATCCTCCGATCTCTTGGGGCAAGTGACCGATATACACATTAATCACGACACGTGGACAGAGTCATCCTTTAACTTGTTCGCGAAGGCAACCTGGGCGTGATGGCAGTTTTATGACTTATGCAAGTGTCAATATAAGTAATCATCACAGAACATAGTACCTACTGCAGTCTTTTCGTGCAGCTATTTAATGCGTGCATTTAATGCTTGGGTGCCTCGTGTTTGGTGCCGCCGCCTTTGACTAGGTATAAATACCCTTTTTCACCGTGCATTTAATGCTTTACTTTTACTCTATCATTTTTTTTTTTACCATCTTCTTCCTTGATCCTCTCTTCCCAAAAACCTTTTGAGCTTTCTGAAGTTTTTCTCAGTCCTTGCTTCTACTACACCAATGGCGAAAACATCAAAAGCAGTTCCTACAAGGCAGAACTCTCCCGCTCAGTCTGTTGATGAGGCTGAGACGGTTTGTGCTGTAGAACCTTCGTCGGAGCCTCCATTGAAAGCTTTCGTCCCTACATCGTGTTACTTCGGTACTGATTTTAAGGTCGAGAAGACCTCGTCAGTGCCCGGTCGATGCGAACCGGTCTCGGATTATATCAGCGCTATCACCCCTAAGCATATCGAGAGGGTGAAGGCAGAATGCCACTGGGCTGATATAGAAGTGGTGATTCCTTCTCCGGACGAAGCCATCACCATACATGTAGAGGGGTATCTCAGCGTGTATACCTACCCGTTTACATTAGGGCCTGTAGATCCCCTTATTGTAGAATTTTGCAAGAGGTACAATGTTACCTTAGGTCAGATCCATCCTTCTATGTGGCGCATATTTTATCTACTCCGTTTCTTTGTAAGCAAGGTTGAGGGTGGACATCCTTTCACCCTTGACCATGTTCTTCGACTGTACGCCCCTCGAATGTTTCGAGGGGGACTGATTAAACTGGCTCGCCGTGCCACCAAGGCTCCCTTTTCAAGCATCGATGAGGACAGGGATCGAGGATGGATGAGCAGATTCGTCCGAGTTAGGACTTCCGATCTGATTCCTGCTGACTGCATGCCATTTCCTGAGAAATGGAATTTGAAACGTAAGTGTTCCTTTATATACCTCCTTTCCGATATTGTTATACAATGTGTAACCGGTGCCTCTAATGCGTAGCCGTTTCCCAAAATCCGGCCGCGATTAAGGATTTGAAGGACTGGGTTAGAAAGATTGTGGCCCAACGATCTTATTCCGAACGGGCCTGGAAAGAAATCTCAAAAGGACTTTGGGAGGCCAAGAATCATGGTAGGTTCCTTTGGTTCAAATTTCCAAAATAAATCTTCATCAACACTTAAACCTGATAATACATTTTGCAGGTCTTTCAAAGGATGCCGAGCTGAGATCGGCAACTACCGGTAAGGCAGCTCCTTGCCCCCTTCCCACGCCGGTGAAGGAAAAAGGGAAAAAGAGGTCAAGGGCTCCTGACCAGGCCGAGCCTGAAAAGAAAAAAGGAAGAAGGCTTAAGATGTTAGCCCGAAAAGTCGCTGCCACCGATCCCACTCTCTCTTTGAGTGATGATTCTGAGGAAGGGGAAAATTCTGAACTTGTGCGTCGCAAGCCCGCTCGGAAAGTCCCCGAGCCGGTAATGGAAAAGGTTGATGCCTCTCCAGGTAATGCGGGGGCAAGGGTTGGAGATCGGACTGAGACGCCGACCTCGACGCAGAAACCTTCTGAAGCTCCCGGAATGGTTCACTCGCCCTCCTTCTCCGAGACATCTCTGAAGGAGACTCACAACGCTTGGGTACATACACCGGGCGGAGTACCGGCCATGTCCGGTACCTTCGAGGGATATTTTGACGGGGTGCCATCATCCGATACCTTCGGCCTCGACGTCCCAAGAAAGAGTCCCCCAGCCGAGTCAAGCAGGATGTCGGCTGGTGTTAAACTAGTTGACAAATTTCCTGCTCCCAGCTCGGACCCTGAGCGAAAAAGGATAATAACTTTCGCCATCCCCGAAGACGCTCGGGCATTGGGTCCCCCGGTGGGTATAGCGAGCTACCTTCATAATATAGTAACGGAGGAAGACCGGACCTCCATGAATGCTGTGGATTGGGCTTGTCTATTCAACGAAGCCCAACAGCAGCAAACAGGGTATGTCTTCTTACTCGTTTTACTCTTGCGTTGATATTTTGACTTCGTAACTAGCATTTTCTGGCTTGACTTGTTTACAGTCTTCGGTGCTATATTATGGGATGTTTCTCCGTGTCAAGGAAGGGATGGAACAGGAGCTGGATCGACGTCGCCAACTCGAAGACCGGATGTCCGGCTTCCAAGCCGAATTAAACTTCTTAAAGAAGGAGTATGCCACCTGCGTCGACCAGATGGAACAGATGAATAGACGGTCGGATCTGGTCCAGGCCGAACTCAATGAATCCAAGGCCGAGTTGAGCCGGTGGAAAACCCAAGCCGAGCATCTAAGTGCAGAGAAAGCGACTCTTCAAGAGCGGATCGAGGCTTTGCTCAAAGACAACGAACTTTACGCCTCAAAATTGAGTCACTTGGCCTTGACCGGACGGTCTTATCCACCCAGCTTCAGGAGGCACAAGCGGAGATTGCCGACACTAAGGCCACGGCCGATGATCTGATAGCTCAATATAAGGCCTACGCCGAGGTGGCTCTCGAGCAGTCAAAGGCACAGATTGAATATGCTCAGTGCCAAGCTCGCCTTACTGTCCTCGAGGAGCTTCAAGCTCATGGTCTCGATTTATCTTCCGACATAGCTGAGGAAACCAAAGCTGAAGATGAAATGAGGAGAAAAACCTTTCCGGAAGAGTCCGAGGATGATTCTGATTGATTTTAGCTTTATATCTTTTGAACCATGTAATTGTCCCTCCTTGTATGATCGAACATATATATAAATTCGCCTTTTATTCTTCGGCTGTTATGTGCTATAATATGTTGTCTTGGCATAAAAACACAGATGTTTTGACAATAATCCACTTGGCTTCGATCCTGGAATACTCTCAAAATATATCAAAAACCGTTTAGGTAATTGCTTTGTTTAAAGCGATAATCGATTGGCCTTGGCCTTTGTATAAGCCATTGATTGTTTTATTTTCAACCCTTAAATTCGTAGGGATCGAGGTTATGCCTTAGCAAGAATTTCTGAGCCTTATCAGATAGACTCGGTCTTAACTTCATCCCCAAGTCTGGTTTCTTCACTCGAACTTAGGTCCAATGTGAAATTTTGAATTGATTCGGCCTTAGCCGTGAATTGGTTTGATCAGGTACGGATTTTTCTATCATCCGTCATTAGCCGTAAATTGGTTCGACTAAGCAAGAATTTTCATTTTCACTTGGTTCGGCCTTAGCCGTAACTTGATTCGATCAAGTAAGAATTTTTATCCAGTTCGGCCTTAGCCGTAATTTGATTTGATCGAATAAGAAATTTTATTCAGTTCGGCCTTAGCCGTAATTAGGTTTGACCACATCGGTCTTAGTTTCCTTAAGGCTTTGCTAGCTTCGAAAGGGCCTTAGCCTGCTTGACCGGTTCTGGAATTTGCCTTGTTAGGTCTTACTTCCTTCGGTTTTAATGTGCGTCGATTGTTTGCAAAATAATGACAGGAAAAAACCTTTAGGTTTGACAAAGCAATGTAGTCATCGAATAGACTTTGCTATACTTGAACAATAGTACATTTTATCGGTCGGGGGCGAGTTAGATCGTTCTTCTAGGGTACGATTCCTTCGGCCGTTTGACCCTTACATTGATTCCTAGCGATCTTTATCATGACCCCTCGAGATCGATTTTGGGCAAAATGAAAGTTTCTTAGATTGAACATAGTAGCACGACATATGTGCTGCCTCATTAAAAACCTTGCCGAAAAATCCAGATTGGGACAAAAACGTTCGAAGGGAAAAAGAGTGCAGCGCGTGCTTTCAGCCTTCTCGTTTGGTGATCTTTTACCCGAAGTTGATTTGTGCTGCATAGATTAGTATGAAGGAAATGTAAAGGTAGCAAGAAAAAAGAGAAGTTACCTCAGCAGTAGTATTTCTTCAAATGGCTCACGTTCCAGTTGCTCGGCAGCTCCTTACCATCTAAGGTTCCCAACTTGTAGGATCCTTTCTCGGTCACCTTCAGCATAGTGTAAGGACCTTCCCAGTTCGGTCCCAGTTTTCCCTCGCTAGGGTCTCGAGTATTGAGGGTGACCCTCCTGAGTACCAAGTCCCCTGCGTTGAAGTGTCGAAGTCGGGCTCTTCGGTTGTAGTACCTTTCGATCCTCTGCTTTTGGGCTGCCATTCGTATTAAGGCAACCTCCCTTCTCTCATCCAAGAGCTCTAAGCTAGTGTTCATAGCTTCTTGGTTGGAATTCTCGTTTGCATATTGAAAACGGACACTTGGTTCGCCTACTTCGACTGGAATCAAGGCTTCAGCTCCATAGACTAAAGAGAAAGGCGTGGCACCGGTACTAGTTCTTTCAGTTGTCCGGTATGCCCACAAGATTTCGGGCAGCATTTCTCTCCATCTTCCTTTGGCTTCGACTAGTCTTTTCTTCAGATTTTGAAGTATGGTTTTGTTGGTCGATTCCTGTTTTCATAATGGTTCTTTGCTCGGTCACTGAGAAATTCCCGAAGGTGCCCATTGTCGAGTAGTCGGGCTACCTCTTCTCTTAGCTGTCTGCAATCTTCAGTCCTATGGCCGTGAGTACCATGATATTTACACACAAGGTTCGGATCCCTTTTGGAAGGATCTGTTTGCAAGGGTCTGGGCCACCTGGTGTCTTTGATGCGGCCGATCGCTGATACCAGAGTCGATGAATCGATATTGAAGTTATACTCGGACAACCGGGGTGCTTCCTGTCGATCACTGGGTTTCTCGAAGTTGCCTTTTGGCAACGGCCTTCTATTTCTTTGATTTACGTCATATTTATTCTCTTGTCTCGGGACTTTAGGTCCCTTCGATATAGCTCGTCGGTCTTCCGGGTATGGTCGGTGCCTATCCCTGTTCGACCTCGGTTCACGAAAATTATCCCTTCGAGACCGATCAAAAGCTTTGATTGCGTAAGCAGAACCCGAAGCAACTCCAACCTGGTCGTCTTCTATCCTGATTTTGGACTGGTACCGGTTATGAATATCCGCCCAGGTGACAGCCGGATATTTGATCAAGCTTTGTTTGAGCTGTCTCGATGCTGCTGAACTACCGGTATTCAGCCCCTGAGTGAAAGCTTGCACCGCCCAATCGTCAGTAACCGGAGGCAGATCCATCCGCTCCATCTAGAACCGGGATATGAACTCCCTCAGTGTCTCATTATCATGTTGTCTGACTTTGAACAAATCAGACTTCCTTGTCTCGACCTTGATGGCCCCTGCATGGGCCTTTACGAATGCATCAGCTAACATAGCGAAAGAGTCAATGGAATTCGGTGGCAAATTATGATACCACGTCATCGCTCCTTTGGATAGAGTTTCCCCAAATTTTTTCAGGAGAACAGACTCGATCTCGTCATCTTCGAGATCGTTTCCCTTTATAGCACAAGTGTAAGCTGTTACATGCTCGTTAGGGTCCGAAGTCCCGTTGTATTTTGGAATTTCGGGCATTCAGAATTTCTTCGGGATCGGCTTCGGAGCGGCGCTGGACAGAAACGGCTTCTGAATGAACTTTTTGGCATCTAAACCTTTCAAAACCGGGGGTGCTCCCGGTATCTGATCCACTCTCGAATTATAGGTCTCGACCTTTTTGTCGTTAGCTTTAATTTTTTTCTCCCCCGTCTCGATCCGTTTGGTTAGTTCTTCCAGCATCTTAAGGATTCCGGAGTTGGCTTCCGAACCGCTCTCATTCGGTTGTGCAGAGACCGGTTCAATTTGTACGGGCGCAGCCTGTTGGGGAATACCTTCTGTTCTAATCGGGTCTTGAGAGCGGCTTTGCAGTTGAGCTATTGCTGCTTGCTGGGCTTGTAGCATGTCGAATATCATCTTGAGGCTGATTGCTTCTTCCCTGCTTTGTTGAAGTCCTGAACGGTTTTCACCCCGAACGCTGTGTGATGAGCCCGATGCCTGATCGGCGTCAAATGCCATTTGGGAATTGACATCTACTGGAGCTTCGTGCTCGGGTATGGCGTTGTTTTCAACTTGATTGTTGATTTCATTGTTGGTTGGGAGTGAATGTGCCATGATTAATTTGTGACCTGAAAGATAGAAATTTCTGCAAAGAGCAAGTGTAAAATTGTGTTTGAAAAAGAACGTATCAAAAGTTCACTAATATCCTTGGCCCCACGGTGGGCGCCAAACTGTTTACCCTTAAAACCGGATAACAATTGAATTTGTTCGTGGTGCTAAGGATCCGTAAACTAATTTGATACTAGATAACAATATGGAAAAAGCAATTGTAATATTATGATAAGAAGAAAGACAACAAAACCATGAACTGTGAAGAATGATAAGAAAAATGACAGAATCTTCGTATGAACAGTGAATGTTGTGTGAAACAGCAAGGAATATAATAATTTAAGTTGAGAGAATCTGCCTTTCTCAATGGTTCACGAAACATGCCTCTTATAGGCCAAAATAAGAGTTCTAAATGAAGTAAATAACTAATTACAAGATAAATCCCCTAAAATACGGGATAGAATCTCCTTAAATCGTGGTATAACGGCTATAATGGTTGAGATAATTACTCCTGGCGAAATATCCGGTGAGTGACGAGATATGCGGTTTGAGGCCGACCTTCAATACCGAAGTGTTCTTCGGTCAACTATACCGGTCGTCTTGTCTCGGTGGCCGACCTTTAATACCGAAGTGTTCTTCGATCAGTTATATCGGTTTGTCTTGTCCCGGCTACCCCAACTGTCGTACCCGACCTCTTGATCTCGGACCGGAAAAGTTCGGTCGCATACTATCTCCGTTCTGACTTCCCGAGGTTATATTTGACCCGCTTGCATTTGGATGTAACCGATCCGATTTCATACAAATGTATCCGACCCAATACAGATGTTAATTAATTATTGTAGCTAGAAACTATATTGGAAAAGGCACAAAGAAGAAGTCAGTTAATTGACTTGTACAGAGGCCGCAAATGATGAAAAGGTTAATATCATCACAATTCACAACCAAAAATTAGTACTACATTAATTATTTATTGAGTTCGAAATATGTTGGATGGATCAAATTACCTGTCATGGGCTACTTTTCAGCCTCCTGTTAGGATCGATTCACTCAAACACGCTGAACTGATGAAGAAGATGAAGAAATTTTGAAGAGAAAAAAGTTAAGGTAGAGAGACTTATTTCGTGGTAACACCCCGTTAAGGTAAACTTCCACGGCGGCGGGATTTATATATATTAATAATTAAGGGTATTTTACAATAAAAGGAGAATAAACAGTACAGCCTATATATAGATCCCAAATAGTCCCAAACCTATAAGAGAAGGGTCTCCCAATTTGACCAGGATTATAGGTTTTACTTTCCTAAATCTATGAGGACAATAAGTTTTTCCAAACCTATAGGGATTATGGGTTTCCTAAAAATACAAGGAAATAATTCAAGTCCATCACATATTAATCGGGCTCCACACCTAACACCTCCTCCATGACCTTTTGGACGCGTTCCGTGGCGTCCTGACAAGCCTCCCAACGCCTAGCACCACGGTTGGTCCCGTGGTCTCGGCAGCGCTAAGTAACAAGCGCACATGTGTTTTTATCTTCCCATCAAAACTCTTTACCGACACCTAACAGTTTGCGAGTGCTAACATCGCTGCGTGCGTATCGCATGTAGTACATTACACAGTAGTAAAGGCATCATAACCAGTATAATTTATCCTAGACCAGTTACTACTTCCAATCATTCCGTCAATCTCAGGGAAATATATTGGTCTCTTGCACAAGACAATCCGTGACCATATATCAAGATATTTTTTCTTAAATCATAGGAAAAAGAGCATCAATATAAGTAGAATAGATAACAAATACTGTATAAAAAAATTATTAAAAAAAAAACTCTCTTTCATTGAAATTACATCTTTCTGGTATGCAACATTATACAGTTAGTATTATTGAAATTCCTTGTTGGATTAATATATGTAGTGCCAGACGTAGTATTTGATTAATGGGTTCAACTAAACTTAATATTTATTATATGGAGTATATGCATGTATGTAAAATCACTAAAATTATATTAAATTTTAAGTTTCAGTGATTAGAACATAAAGTTAGACTTATCAAATTTGAATTCTAAATCCGCGAATAATAAGTAAAACACTCGATCTAGTGGAAGTATGAATATTCGATTATAATGGCTAGACATATTTTTCTAATTAGTTTCTATTGGTTAGTCCTGATAAAGCGTAAGGCGATGTACCTTTTTGAAACAAGATCCTTTTGTTTTTTCTTTTTTGTTTTTTTTAATCTACACCATCCCTTATCTCAAGTTAATTTTATGTGTTAGTTGCTTGTAAAATATAAAGGATGGAAATTGGTTTAGTTCCTACGGGACCAAAAGTATTATTATTTTATCTGGGGAATGAACACCCAAAATAAAAATAAAGAAACATGTATGAGGTCGAACTCGGGCCCACCCATAAATAGTTAAATTGGACTCGATTTTACACGGTCAGTATCCATCATTATTACGGCTCGATAAATCGGGATGGAGACCAAACGATGATAAATCAGAGTACGAAGCCAGGATGACCGAAATGAGTTTATCGAGCTCGATTCCAGGAAACATTCTAGGGCAGGTCATCAAATTTGAATGGCGAATGGACCGAAAATTCCGTGATGGGCGAGTATCACGGCGGGAATCTCGGCATCAATCAATAAGACCGTTAAATCAGAAAATCAAGGGATATTTTATTTTGTAAATAGATTCTTACGTTGTATAAAAGATTATCCCCCAACTATATAAAGGGGCAATGTAATAGTCCAAAGGGGACCTCACGAAATCAATACAAAGAGACGAAAACAGCTTTTATTATTTTATATAATATTTTATTCATCTGGTTCCATTTATATTTATTGTTCATCTTGGAATAATCAGTCAAGGCCAGGATTATCCAAGGCTTGTGATTTGCATCTCTTCTCCATTTATCTATTGACTTCAATTTCCGTTATACTATTCGTTACTTGTATCAAATTGACGCATATCCTTAAAACCACATATAAATTCAATTGTTATCCGAAATTTAGGATAAACAAAACACAGAATAATAATATTAACCAGATATTGCCAGCTCTGTTAGAGAATGACACATTATAAATCGAGTTGTTTAAAAGTTTATAGATAAATCAAGGTGTAAGTTTTGACTTTCGAAGCACATTTGATACATGTGTAACTACAAGGTATGGCATGTGATCTCTTAATTAAAATAATAATTAAAAGAACTTTTATTTGTGTCCTACGGTAATATTAATCAAATTAGAGAAAAAAATTAATAAAAACAAAAGAAAGATTAAACATTGTAATCTTGATATTAGCATTGTGTGGTAGCACAATGGTAAATTCTATTTTAAGAAGAAAGAACAATACAATTTGTGTCGAGCTAAAATTCTTCAAACTTAATGTAGTGAAGTTAAGAGTGTTAGTAATAATAATCTGTATACGTTTTAAATAATTTTTTAATAATGTGTCAAACACTTAGTAAAAAATAGTGCAGAAACAGAAACAGTAAATTGCAGAAACGTTATAGAATTATTTCAGAATATAATCGAGCCTATTATAAAAACAATAATTCTTTGAAAATAAAAAACATAAAAAGAGACAAAACAAAAACAAAACCAAGAAACAATACAAGCACCCTTTACGATTAACGACACACCATAGCGCAAATTGATTACATTATGGATTGGTCTCCCTCCTTCCACCGTAGACTCAATGGGACCACTTATCTGATGCCACGTAATATGCAGCTTGACACGTGGGAAGATGTGAAAGGAGTAAATGAACTTCCCCTTCAACGGTTGCTCCATGTGATTATCTTCTTGGCTATTTTTGTGCCAATATATATTATTTAACTATAATTATATGTACCTTTTATAAACATGGATAGGTAATAAAGAATAAAGTCAAATTACTACTCCCAATCATAAGTTAAAATACACCGATAGTGCAAAAATTAATGCAGCAATTTAACTTATTATAGCAATGTAGTTAATATTTTTTATCAGGTTATCGATAAATATTCTCCATAGACATTTACCTATATATTTATAATTACACCTGATTTTGTTTGTGTATATATATATATATATATGAAGGGAGCGGAGCCATGATTTGAAATTTAAGGGTTTTAGACTTGCCGTCTAATTCATAGCACGTTTTAGTTACTAGATTAACTACTAAATATTTATACGAATGCAGAGTATTTCCTAATACATATATAAATATATTTATATATATTTAATATATTTTTAAATACAAATATAAAATCTAAACAAAAGATACTCTATTCGACCAAGGCTAGAAGAGGTTTTTGACTATTCGGGGTGAAGTCGTTGGATAAAGTCAAATTACTACTCCCAACAATAAGTTAAAATACATCGATAGTGCAAAAATTAATGTAACAGTTTAACTTATTATTGCAATTTAGTTAATATTTTTTATCAAGGTTATCAATAAATATTCTCCATAGACATTTATCCATATATTTATTATTACACTTGATTTTATTTGTGTATATATATATATATATGAAGGGAGCGGAGCCATGATTTGAAATTTAAGAGTTCTGAACTTGATGTCAAATTCATAGCACGTTTTAGTTACTAAATATTTATATACATTTAATAAATTTTCAAATACAAATATAAAATCTAAGCAAAAGATACTAGATTCGACCAGGGTAGAAGAGGTTTTTGACTATTCGGGGTGAAGTCGTTGGAGTTGAAAAGCCGTTAATGGCGCCATATATGACAAAGTCACAGCGAAGCACAAACTGGAAAACTCATAAATTAGAAAATAAGAATAAATTAGAAAACGATCAAAAAGAATTGGGCGGTTGAAGGGAAGGGGAAAAGGGTTGGCAGATGATAAGTCATCTTCATCTTCAACATTCCAACCTCTCTTGCCTTAACATTTATTTCCGTTTTCATCTCACATTTTTCTGCCTATTCAATTATCTTAACTCCCATCTAAAGTTTCTCAAATTCACCAACCCTATAGATTTATATCACAACACAATTAGTTTCTTTCTGCATTTGTCTCTGAATCCAAACCAAGGTACGCGATTTTCTTCCTGTTTCATCGCCTTGAACATGCCTTTTTAATTTCAAATCATTTTTTTAATGTTCAATTTCAACTTCTATTCCATGTTTACGCCTTTATTTTATATAAATAAATGTTATTCCGAATTATATTTGAATTAAATGCCATCTTCAATGGTGTATTTTTGCTTCATTCTCTCTTTTGTTTGATTTTTTTTTTTTCATTGTGCGATCAAATATAATCTCTTTCTCTGTTCCTGTTGTATCCTCTTGTGTTTCCTAGAATGAGTGATCTAGAAAACTTTCACGATTTCATGGCGAGTATTAAGGATTGTGGATATGATCTCGAGAATTCCCAAGTGCATTGAACATTCTTACGTCTGAAACAGGGAAAGGAGTAATTAATTAACAAGTAGGGGGCAGAGTTATTTAATTTTATAATAAATTAAACTCCGTATTTAAATACTATTATATTGAGGAAATGAAGTACGCACTTTGAAGTATTACTTAATGGTTGGTTTGCTGTTTAAACTTTAGAGTCAAGGTTTCGTCATGATTCATTCCTCACACTAACTTAAGATTGTATAGGATGTTCTATTAAAAAAAATTAAAAAATCATACTTCCCTTCTGTTTTTGTCTGTAGAAGGAACAGCTGTTACTATGATTATCTAAGTTATTCTGTTACTTCACAAAATTCAACTTCCATTCTGTTTTTTGTCTGTAGAAGGAAGAGGCGTTTCTAATGCCGGAATTTGACATGGATGGATCAATTCTAGATGACAATCGTAAAGTACCAAATGGTCATTTTATACCACACAGAGAATTTTTTGATCAGGGATCTCCTAGAAGTCCGTTGAGTACGCACAGTCGCGAAACTGATTCAATCGATTTGGATATGAATGGGGCTGTTGACACTTCAATTGAGCAACTATACAATAATGTGTATGAAATGCAAAGCTCCGATTATTCACCTTCGAGGCGAAGCTTTCTATCTTATGGTGAGGAATCAAGAATTGACTCTGAGTTAAGGTATCTTGCAGGGGTAGATTTTGGTGAATTGGAGAATAAAAAAGAGGTTTCTAAGGAAGACAAAGGACAAAATGATGAGAAGTTTGGAAAGATTAATAAAATATTTCCTGCAAGTCCTAAGCCTGTTTGGTCTGCTAAGGGAAAGAAGTTTTCTCCATTGCAAAATGATTCTCAAATATCTAGCAAGCCACCAAGATCAAGGAGCAAGTCTTTTAATGAAAAGCCTTCTCCTAAAAAGTTGGCAAATCCGAAAAAGCTGAATGTAGCATCGCCTTTAGCAGGAGTGAACTTGCAGAATGGAACTGAGGATCCGTCTAAGGCAGGATACTTAGGACCATATCTACTTAAACAAGCAAGGGACATGATTTCAACCGGGGACAATCTTCAAAAAGCTCTTGAACTAGCCCTTCGAGCTATGAAATCATTTGAGAGTTCTTTAAAGGGAAAGAGCAGTTTAGAGTTTGTTATGTGTTTGCACGTTGTAGCAGCTTTAAACTGTCGATTAGGGAAGTACAGTGAGGCAATTCCGCTCTTGGAGCGATCAATTGAAGTTCCCGACCTGGATGTGGGACAAAATCATGCACTTGCAAAATTTGCAGGGTGCATGCAATTAGGTGATACATATGCAATGCTCGGACAGATAGAGAATTCGATACTTTGCTATACTGCTGGCCTGGAAATTCAAAGACAAGCTCTCGGAGAGAAAGACACAAGATTTGGTGAAACTTGTAGGTATGTAGCTGAAGCCCATATTCAAGCTTTGCAATTTAATGAGGCTGAAAAACTTTGTCAAACGGCTCTTGACATTCATAAGGAGAATAATTCATCTGCCTCTCCTGAAGAAGCTGCTGACCGGAGACTATTGGGACTTATCTACGATTCGAAAGGAGATTACGAGGCTGCTCTTGAGCATTATGTTTTAGCAAGCATGGCAATGGCAGCCAATGGACAGGAAGCTGATGTAGCTTCACTCGACTGCAATATTGGCGATGCATATTTATCTATGGCACGATATGATGAGGCCATTTGTGCTTACCAAAAAGCTCTTTCTATGTTCAAGTCTACCAAAGGAGAGAACCATCCCTTAATTGCTTCTGTCTATGTACGTTTGGCTGATTTGTACAATAAGATAGGAAAATTCAGGGAATCCAAATCATACTGTGAAAATGCACTTCGAATTTATACCAAGGCTGTCCCTGGAAGCTCTCCAGAAGAGATAGCGAGCGGTCTAGTTGATGTATCTGTGATCTATGAATCAATGAACGAACCTGATCAGGCGCTCAAGTTGCTTCAAAAGGCGATAAAAGTATATGGAAATGCACCAGGACAACAGAGTATTATCGCGGGAATTGAAGCTCAGATTGGGGTCTTGTACTATATTCTGGGGAAATATATGGATTCTTACGATTCCCTGAAAAATGCAGTATTAAAATTCAGGGATATTCGGGAGAAGAAGTCTGCAATTTTTGGTATCGCTTTAAACCAAATGGGACTTGCCTGTGTACAACTTTATGCAATCAATGAGGCTGCTGACTTATTTGAAGAAGCAAGGATAATTTTAGAGACTGAATGTGGACCGTATCATGCAGATACGTTAGGGATCTATAGCAATCTTGCTGGCACTTATGATGCAATGGGCAGGTAATTTGCTGCTTTTGTTCATATATTTTCTTACAAATTAAAATTTTGCCTCAAATCCAAGCAAGTTAGGGTCAATTATATGAATCCTTACTGATCATGTTGTTCCATCTAAGTTTATCTCAGTCCAATATTATAGTGTTTGTATTTTTTCTTCGTCAGAAAATATAACTTGTCATTAATTTTGTGCAGGACGGATGATGCAATTGAGATATTAGAATTTGTGGTTGGAATGAGGGAGGAAAAACTGGGAACAGCAAATCCTGATGTGGATGATGAGAAAAGGAGACTAACTGATTTATTAAAAGAATCAGGAAAAGTGAGGAGCAGAAAATCCAAATCCCTGGAAACACTTCTTGGTACCATGTCTCATATTTTACTTAAGAATCAAGAGATCAATGTACTAGAAAGATGAAATAAGAGGTCCTTTTGGTCACCTTGGGCGTTCTTTTTGTATATTTGGGTAATACTAACTAGGAAAATAAAATTGCCTTAGCTGGGCAAAGAGGTAATTGTGATCCTCAGCTTGTGGTATACGATTTGGAGTAGAAATTATGTAAAGTTTTCACTTTTCGTTGTCAGAGTTGATAAAGTTTCTTTATCAATTTGTTCTTCTGTGTATCTTGAATGTTAATATAAATGGTAGACCATAGTTTTCAATTTCTTTGTTAGGAGTCATTTCTTTATAAATTTGTTCTTTGTGTATCCTGAATATTAATAGAATAATGGTAGACTATAGTTTTCAATTTTCCTTCTCAAAGTTAGTTTCTTTATCAAGATGTTCTTTGTGTATCTTGAATGTTAATAGAATAATGGTAGACTTTCACTATCCTTCTGGTGCAAGGCAAACCAGTTCATGCTTAAAGTTTAACTAAATGACTTTCTAGTAACTGATTTTCATCTAACTTGGGATGGGGGATTTTGCCAGATTGATGTAGTTCAGCCATTTTACCTACTATGAGTCCAGAGTTTATACATTTTGGATTGGGGGCGATAGTCAGAAAAATAGCTTTTTTATATACACCATTCAATATTGTGGGACATTTGATACACAACAATAATATTGGCATGTTCATCAAGAAATGCATATCCACCTATAATCTTATCCCACCCGAGCCACTACGATTCCTCAGGCTTCGGTTCCAAAAGTACAGGGATCTTCTCCTTTTGATCCCCACGTAGCACTTCCACAATCACCTGTGCATGACAACAGCCATAAACAAAAAGCTTTTTACTATTCCAGAAAAGTAGTTTCACATTTCACATACCTTCAAATCATTTCATGAAAACTCATAAACAGAAATGCTAATGGATATAAGCTGACTGTGAATGATATCACTATCATGGTCCGAAATAGTATCATTCAAAGTTGGAAAACAAAAAGAATAGAAAAAAGAAAAGCAGAACAATCGCTTAACAAAGTTCTATGCAAGCAAAGGTGCCTTTCTGAATATACCCTAACTACTTTCATCCTAAAGTCGAAGTTTTGAGAACTGGAGATACGCCCTACAGCCAATATGAATTCTGAGCCAATGATAAAGATGCACAATTTCATAATAGAAGTATGGAATTACCTTTTCTCCCACTTTACACTGGTCAAGAATTCTGTACAAGTCAGTGCCATTAGAGACCTTCTTTCCATTTATCGATGTAATTATATCACCTAAAATTAGTCTTCCATAGGCATCACGTTTAGTAGGTAGAAGACCCTGCAAGTGCAAGATTTAACCAGTTCATATTCAGTTACTTATCATGTTAGTCACAAATTTAAGCAACTCGCTTGTTAAAAGATACACATGAAGCAAACTTGCTCTATTGAAGTAACAGGAGGAAACTGGTGAAGATTGTACTACATAAAAGGAAGGAGAGACTGCTAAGGAATGGTAAGGGGAAAAATAAAGATAATAACATACCGCTTTGCCCGCTGGACCATTTGGAGGAGCATCCAAGACGAGTACTCCACTGACTCCCAGTTGCTCAACAGACTGATCAGGTGCGAATTTTATGCCCAAAATTGGCCTTGTGACTTTCCCAAACTTTACCAATTGATCAACAATCCCACTAACCTGAATTGGTAAGAATCATAATCAATAATTTTTCAGAAAAGAAAAGAACAGCACCTGCTAAGCTGCTAGTAGAAGCAAAGATTGTTTTCTGCACTGCAGGAAGTACCAAGTCATTTTGTTTTATTTGGGGAAGTATGCAGAAGTGCAATACTTGTCCTAAAAGCTTCATTTAACATGACAAAAAATAATTTTTTGTATGACAAGCAGCAACTTACAGTATCAACTGGAATTGAAAATCCAACACCAGATGATGCACCAGAAGGAGAATATATAGCAGTATTTATTCCAATAAGATTCCCTGAACTGTCTAGAAGTGGTCCTCCGCTGTTACCGGGATTAATTGCTGCGTCTGTCTGAATAACATCCTGGATTGGACGGCCAGTAGCTGCAGAATTAATTTCTCTCCTCAGGCCACTAGAAAAAACAAACATAAGTTAATTAGTCATATAAAAGAAGAAGTATGATACACAACATATAGGTAATCCGTCTTTTTCATGTATTTCCTTATAGCCGGAGATATTGTTAATAAAGATATTTGATTCTTGGCCTCTTATGGATGCAAGGGCACTAGGCGGTGACAACCAGCTAACCTCTCCATTCAATCTCCTTCATCTCCACATTTAATCAAAAAAACTCAGTGGACCTCATGGAAACAAAAAAAAATTAAGTATTCTTAGAATGAATACACTTCACACATTTTATTTTCCATAGCGGATCACAAAGAAGAGAGAAGTAATAGAGATCAAGAAAATTACCAACATCGAAAAGCTAGTTTTTCAGTTAAATTAGATGGAGAAGATAAATCAAAATTCTCTACTTGATTTTATATGATTTCTTCCGTTTTACGTCCTTCCCCTCATTAGTCATGATGGAACAAGCCTTTTACCAAGACTATGAGTGGCCCAAGTTCATTGGAATATCTGAATATTAGGAACTTGTGCACCATAAAAAGAAATGACTAAATACCTGATGACTCCAGTGGTGAGTGTATGATCAAGTCCAAACTGCAATGATATTACATCAAAGAAGAGTCATCATGTGATTCCAGAAGAAATTTAAGACAAAGTAAATATATTGTTTTTATAGTACTATGTGCATAAAGAGGAAAAAGAGGTTGAAAGTACGAGAAATATACACCCATTGCAACAAGAGAGTTACAACAAGTAAGTCAAGATTTATGCTAGGACCCTTAATGAGTACTTTTAGCTGGAGTATAGCCACTAAAAGGCATAGGAAGTTATTACGGACACATCAATTTTAAAAAACAACAGAAAGTAACAAAATTAAAAGATAACTCAAAGAATGATTTGTCCCTCTTTTCAGAAATAGCATACAAAGGAATATCCTGAGCACACTATTAGATATGAGAATGAACCAACAGTTGAGTGAAAGATTTCTCCTCAATTCAAAAGCTATTAGGTTATATTTTATCTATCCTACCCACATAAATGCCCGTGGAAACTAATTAGGAGACTAGTCTTTACTTAGCAAACCAAAGCTAAGTCACCGCCAGTTCTTGGCGGAAATAGGATCACTAGACTACAGTGGAAAAGGTCGTTACGCTCTAAACTTAGGGGACAAGGAACAGTTCAAAATAATAGCAAGCTGATAAATGTGAGGAAGAAGAGATGATTCTTTAGCTAGAGAATAAGGAGGGCTATTGAGCAAACATTTGAAACAGCAACTGAAGTAAGTTATACTGTCTAGTAGTTGGCTTTTTTTTCCACTAATTTTATTTCCTCGAAACCAGAGATCAGAGACTGATTGAAGACTGGCTCAGAGTAGGTTTGGAAAAGGGACAACAATCCAAATGAAAGAGGAATCGTTATGAGAGTCGAATTCTCTAGCAGGTTTATATTTCTCACATACCGGATTTCCAATAGCAAATACTTTCTGACCAACAAGCAAGTCTGCAGACACGCCAATTGGTATAGGTCTCATCTTGTCTTTCGGCGCATCTATTTTCAGCACAGCAACATCTTTATCTTGGTCAAATCCAACAACTTTTGCATCATAAGTAGTCTGATCAGCAAGAGTCACTCTGAGCAAGACTAAATTATGTCAGTTCCAAAAAATAGATCATGAGGAAAGGAAACATGTAGCAGCAAAAATGGGTAATCAACATTGTAGCTGTAAAGAAATTAAAAAACTAAGATACACACCAAATCCAACCAAATTCATATCATGAAAAAAAAAAAAAGATGCAATTTTCCTGATTCTCCATCCAGTAAATTGTCAATATAAATGCATATTTTGTTGTCCCTCTTTATTCAGCACCGTAGGCAATTTTGCATACACATTACCCGTAAATGAAAGCAGTTACAGAAACAACTGCATTTATATAAAGTATAGAGTATAAAATATTTTTCCCTTGGGTGTGGGGGGAGGAAATGTTTTGCAGCATAAAAATCACATATGCAAAGTTGTAAAATTATGTTAGTATAAGGGCAATCAGATAGTATATTGGAAAAATAGAACTTGGCACTGAAACCCTTTGTGCAGATGCAGAAATGAACTCAAAAGTTATTAAAAAGGAAAGGCACAAGGGGTTGTATTTCCACTTTAACCAACCTGAGATCAGAGGCACCTCGAATCACATGATAATTGGTGACAATGTGACCGTCCTTATCCCAGACGAATCCTGATCCGGACCCTTGAGGTACCTCAAATACATCTAGTGTGAACATGTCTTGCCTATAATATCATAATTGGTCTCCACAATTAATCAAAACCGAAAGGTAAAGGTGAAAGTCAATTACAACAGGAATACATGTAACCGACTATCACATATAATATCATTAGTTCAAGGTTTACTAATTCATTTCTTAGTTAGTCTTACGGTATGACTAAGTTATGGCAAAAGTTGAATGGCTAATTGAATCAAAATTTAGTTTCAATTGCAGTGAAGGAGTTAAATATATATTACACATTCAATATATTCTACTTAAATCCTTAGAGAATTCATCAGTATTTCCTCTTAGTAGTTTAGAATGTAGCTAATTTTACTATAGTATCATATAGTGAAGTAGACAGAAAATGTAAATTAATGATTCAGTGTAAAAACAGCACATACTGATCTTACTCTAACTGCACAATCCCAGTGAGCCTATCCATAGAGTTATTTTACAATTTTCTCACATCTAAATAAGTTACTCCTGCTCTTAAACCAGTGGTCAATTTATATATAACATAAAGCAAAAAGGATCATCCTCACAGCTAGTTCACCTGGATGCGAGATTTGTAATGTAGACAACAGAAGGCGTATTCTCCTGGAAGAGGCGAACAGTAGCAAGTTCATCGGTCTGCAATTTCCGCGGTGATGTGACTACAAAAGCCGAGGCAGGGTCGACATCGGCCAGAAATAAAGAGAAAGACAAGGCAACGGAGGTACAAGCCACAAAAATAGTTTCCAGAAGTTTCTTTCCGGAGTTGGACTGGTCATCGGAAGGGTCACAATTAGAGTAGCACCGTTGAGTAGCGATAATACCACCGGCGAAACCAGGGATTTTACGGCAAAGTAGAGATTTAGGAAGTGAAAATCGAGGAGTTAGAGCTGAGCCGGAAAATTTCCGACTTCGGGAGAAGAAAGAAGAAGAAGCTAAGGAGTGTGAAGATGCAGCCATTGCTAAGAAGACAACTGCTCAGTGCTGACTTGTTTAGAGCAAGCAGAGGCCCGATTTAATTGGTTATTCGGTTCGGGCACAATCTAATATGTGATCTACGTTCAAAACGTGACTTTTGCTCACGTGTATGCTCTACCACAGGGGTAACGCTGCGCCTTAATGGGCCCCTTCTTTGAGCAAGAGTCGTATTATGAGTTTTGATTAATAGCCCACTAGGTCGAACTGGAAAATTCAGTTTATTTTGAGAATTATTTTTTTTAAAAGTATTTGTGATGAAAAGTAATTTTTGTTTAATTAATTAATTTAAAAGGTACTTATAAGCAGTAATGTTTGGCCAGACTTTTAAAAAATAATTTTAAGTGTAGCTTTCTCAAAAGTGCTTCTAAAAATAAGTTATTTTTTTCTGCTTCTCCAAAATTGCTTCTGCTTCTCCTCAGAAAGCATTTTGTTTCTCCTAAAAGCTTGGTTAAACACTTTAAATTTTAGCACTACTTTTGAACTTGAAAAAGTTTGACCAAACATGCTACAAGCCCGTCGTAACTCAGTCAGGTCATGGAACGTTTTACACTATTCCGTAGTCCAGATGGCACAATCTTAGACATTGTGAGCAACTGTAAGTTAAAAAGAAAAATTAACCTAAATAGCCGTCCACCAAATCGCTTAAACTTAAAATAGTCGATAGATGTATAATATATAAATAATCCAGATATAATATGTGTATACTAATGTAGAAGTCAAAATAGCATGGTATTTGCAAAGTCAATGAAAAATAACAACTAAATTTTATGCAAAGATTGGATAAAATTATCCTAGCTGAAATTCAGAAAGTTCCAACATAATATGCTAGATTGTGAAACTTCTGCGTATAAACTTTCAGTATATTACGTTGGAATTCTAGTACATTATGATGGAATTTCATACGTAAAATTCGAACTCCAACATATTATGCTAGAATTTTTTAAAATTTTTTAAGAATATTTTGTTTGAAATTTATTTTTACATGAAAAAATATTTAAATTTTAATTAATTTTAAAATTGTTTTAATTAATAATTGTAAATCAATTTATTTGTGATTTTTTTTTTATCTACATCGGCTAGAAAAAATAAATGACGAATATGCTACGCACCTAGCACATGTCACATTTTTTAGTCAAAGGTCAAGCGTATATCTATTTCGGTTAAACTTTAAGAAATATCAGGGAAAGCTATATGAAAGTAAAATATGGCATTGCAAAGTTTTGCCCAAGGATCTCAATTAAAAGTTGGATAGTAATTCGTGAAATTCCCGAAAGTGGTTGGATTACCTATTGTATGTTACATTTTGAGTAAAGTTGCTCTAATATAGTAGCCGCACATTAAGAACAATAATCTAACTTATTATTTCTGATGGAAATTAAACTCAGTCGATCGAATAATACGATCAAACATATTTAAAATTAAATCCGTCGACTAAGTTGATTAATTGGCCATCCTTAAAGGAGGCCAATTAATATGAAAGTGTAACATCTTGTATAAAACATGAATGCGATAGACACTACAGGATATTTTCTATTTTCTTCATATCGACAGGTATCGTCTTGATCTCTTGCATCTTGTATATAGAACTAGTAAAGTTTTTTTAGTTATTTATATTATTGATCCCAATAAGGAGAAAGAGAAAAGGTACCATGTATTATGTACGTTAAATATCTCAAGTAAAAAGAAAAAAAAAACATATTGTATTTGAAAATTATATTGAAAATTTTAGCTACTAATGTATAAATTCATCTCTGATTGTATTCCATGGTGTCGCAGTCTACTAGACCAAAGAGAAACTCCTTTCTTTGCGCTGTGTAAGAACACTTTCGTTTGTATTGTTAATCAACTTTTTCGCTTTTATTTGATAGGAGAGTCTCTAAATGAAAGGGTCGTTTGGTTCGACGACAAGTTATGTTGGGATTAATTATATTAAAATTAATTGTGATAGATTAATTATTTTAGTATTATTTTTATTGACCGTTTGGTATGTTGTATTAATTATGTGATTGTCAATTTACTGTTTATCCTGGAATAACTTATCCTGGGATTACTATTCTACCCTCAGGCAGGTATAAGTTATCCCGGTACTATTTCTAACCCTAACTTAACTTAGAATTAGTAATCAAACAAGGGATAAGGCGGTACTAATTTTTATCTCAGGATTAATTTTACTATAACCATCATATCATCTACCTTTTAAATTTTACAAGAAAATACACGTGACTTCACACCATAATAAAAAAAGGTCCATATTTTTAAGTTTTGCCCGACTTAGCCATATTGTATATATTTTAAAAGCACTATCAAAAGCATCAGCGGACAATCCCTATTTCAAAATCTATTTTCTTACAACCACTGCTTCCAAAAGCTATGAAGTGAAATATAATTGTCAAGTTACCATTTCGTTTGATGTTACAACAAGAAAAACTTACTACAAAACTAAGAAATTTTTAGTTCTAGAACCTCGTGGCTTTTGAGACACTTCATGATTTAGTTTTTTAAATTTTTTTAATCTTTGAGTAAAATTTTAGATTTGGGTTTTTAGAGTTTGTTAGTTGTTTGGATCGGGTGAACTTCAATTGATTGAAAATATCAAGAGGACCTCAAAACTAAAATGTGAAGTGTGTAATAGATTTGAGCTAGATTTGAGTTAAATTTCAGAAGATGCTCAAGGAAAAAGACGAAGTCAATTTTTGTATAGCATCTTTTATATATTATTGTACATTTTTATACGACTTTATACAAGTATCCGTATACGAACTTCTTTCATGATTTTCAGTAGCAATTCTTGTTCAGAACCAGTCCAAATCTCCATTAAATGACTTCAAATGTTATATACAGCCTCCTTGTACTATTTCTAACAAGTCTAACTAACACCTAATTCTCACAAAACTAGATTCGAAATTTAAACCCATTTTTTAAAGCTTGTTCAATAATGGTGGCCCAGTCCAAATCTTCATTAAATGACTTCAAATTTTGTATACAACCTCCTTCTATTATTTCTAACAAGTCTAAACAATATCCACTCCATATTTCTCATAAAGCCAGATTTGAAATTTAAACTCACTTATTTAAGTTTGTTCAACAATGGTGGATTGTCTTTAAAATCTAAATTTTACCACCCAAATGAATTTGGTTTGTTGAACTAATGTTTGAATCACAATTACTAATTCGGAGATTAGATTAAAATCTTGCGTATTTAAAAAAAAAATTAAATAGTAATTTCGAGAACCTATTTGGAGTTGAATGTGAAGTCTTAGCCTATTATCTTTGGGCTACAACTTTACAAAGTTAAATATGAGCCACTTAATTGCAATGATGCATATGAATTGTATTTATGTGTAATTCACCCCTAAATTTTTTCACGCCTCTTAAAAGGGATACTACTTCGTAACTTTAAACATAAAAGTATTTGTCTGAAATATCCTTTATCTCTCTTTATTAGTGTTTTATTTCTTTAGTATTTCACTAGTATGAGCAAAGTTGAGATTGAATTTGAAAAAAAATTTGCATTTTGTTTTGCTAAAAATCAGATATTTTAAAGTCAATTCAGTTTACTAAAGCGATCAGGGACGGATCTATGTTGACCGTGTCGGGTGCTGAAGCATCCATTAACCCTGACGCAAACTCTATATAATTATATAGAAAATACAGGGAATACTGGTATAAAGAACTAGCAAGCATCCATTAAACAAAAAGACTTCTAGGTGCTTTGGTTAAGAGGTGAGAATAGAGTGCACAAATATGAAGTGGTTAGAATAGAGTGCACAAATAAGAAGTGGAAGGGATAAGCACCCACGGCCTTAAAATCCTGGATCCGACACTGAAAGCGATTAATATTTGAAATTGGATGGACTAAAACATTATTGAAGTGGAAAGGAGTTCGCGTAGATTTATTATGGCCAAAGTTTGGGTTTACATGAGCAAGAATTGGTTCTAATAACAGATTAAATTTGGGAAGCCTCTCGTTGCTGGATGATCTCGTTATCTCTAAGCACGTCTCTACATGAGCTTCCAGTGCAGTATACTGCCCACATCTTTTACCTACCAAAGCCCACCACAAACATAACAACATATTTATAGATGGTACAACTTTTGAAACCAAAAGTACTACTACTATTTCACAATAAAAGGAAGAATGACTCCCATTTTATTTATTCAGAAATATAAGAACCAGTTCTCTTCGATATTGGTTGATACATACAACAACATACAGTTCGATTTGGGAAATTACATAAAAGCAAAAGTGTTAGGGAAAAAACCACTTAAAACGGTGGTTAAGTTCATACGGAAAGAGAAGGAGAAAGACCGAACTCAAGTCCCCACAGCTCAAATCCTCCATTCACAAAATCATAGTGACCTCCCTTCAATGCTAGTGTTTTCTTCACCAAACCTTCTCTCACAAATGGATAGGTCAGCAAATTTCCAAGTGACACATTCACAGCTTCCTGCAATTTTTTTTTTAATTTCATTTTCATAATCAGTTATAAACTGGCTAACAAATATTTTCAAAAAATAAAGACCGATAAATGGACCTTGGGCCTGACTCAACCCTAAAAGCTAGCTTATGAGATGAGGATTGACCAAGACCATATAAGGAGACCAAAGACCTCAAATCACACCGATGTGGGAACGCCCAAGTCTGCACTATGGAGCGTGGACAACATAAATGGGGCCCAACATCGGTAACAATAATTGGGATGGGCCTGGCTATGATACAATGATAAATGGACATTGGGCCTAACTCAACCTCAAAAGCTAGCTTATGAGACGAGGATTGCCCAAGACCATATAAGGAGACCAAAGACCTCAAATTCCACCGATGTGGGACAACTCAACAAAAACAAGCGCAACTCGGTGCACAAAGCATCTAGCGTTCACGCAAGGTCTCGAAAACGGTCGCATCCGAAGGGTGTGACGTAAACATCCTACCCAAATGCAATCATTAGTTGCTGCGCCTGATCGACACAAAACCTACTCCAAAAGTAACCCAAATTAATTAAAGTTACCTTCTCACAAGCTGCACATTGTTCTGCAAAACCTTTATCCCCGTGTTCAGCCAGCACCTTGGCCTTGGCAGGTAAACCAATTTTCACCCAATCCTCAATAAAGGCACTGCGTTATTAGATTAATTTAATTTGTGCATTATATATATACATATAAGTGACATAACAAAAAGTGTTTCAAAGGTATATATATATATATTTGTAAAAAAAGATTAAAGGTACGTACGTTGATTCAGAACCATCTGCAGGTAGAGACATGAGACCTTTGATACCTCCACATGCACTGTGGCCAATGACAACAATGTTCTCTACCTTAAGATGGAGGACAGCGTATTCGATAGCTGCTCCGACTCCAGAGTATCTAGTCTGTTTAATTAATCACAACACAAGAATATTCAATCCCGAATCAAAAGTTAAATTCCAACTAGTTTAGATTGAAACGTGATTGATTACTTGATAAGATAAAAAGATATTAATGGTTAGATATGTAAATAATTGACCTTGTCATAAGCAGGGACCATGTTGGCGATGTTCCGAACCATGAAAGCTTCACCAGGTTGGAAGTTTAGGACATGTGATGGGCACACTCGAGAGTCAGAGCAGGCAAAGACCATGAACTGTTACACATATATGGCACTATCAATAATCAGATATCGAACTTGGAGTTATATAATAAAGAGTGAATATAGAGACAAACACTTAAACTTGTACGAATTTTTCATTTAGACATTTAAACCAAGCCCTATTGAATAATCCGGACTAGTTTAAGTTTAAGTTTAAGAGGAACAAAGTGTTGACAATAAATTGACAAGTAGCATAGAAATTTTACCTTTGGGCTCTGGCCTTTTGATAGTTCTTCATATAAGGCTGGGTTTTTCCTGAAAGAACGTAAAGAAAAATATGAATTATCAGTCACCAATGTTTCGAAATTATTTGTTCTTGAATTATTAGGCAGAAATTTTAAATTGAAGAAAGTGAATTAGCTTACTCATATTTTTCAGTTTTGAAGTGAATAAAGCCAGCTTTCATGTGCTCAACAGGGTCGAATGGTTTGCTGCCATCTGATGATTGCAATTCAGCTGTAATCTGGTCAACTCTTGCTGCAGCAATTGGTCCAAGTTCTCCTTTCTCGCTGTAATTGTCATAATTTCCAATATTCAAGACCCTTTTTTTTTTTTGGTTTATTAAAGCGGCATTTTAGGAACACATTGTTTTTTCTTTTACCAATTACCACATTGAAAAGAGTAGCTAGCGCCTCTGTTTTGCATGATTATATCTCCGGAGTCGTTTGGTACGAACACAAATAATGTAGGTATTAGTAATGCAGGGATCGTAATGCTAGAATTAATTTTTTATCAAGTGTTTGATTCATTGTATTAAAAATTAGCTATGCAATGTATAATCTAAGCTTGTGTTTGGTTTAAAACTATACAAAATCTTCTTTATAATTATACCCTTGAATATTCTTCTTTTTGTATATAAAGAAATTTAGGAAAAGGGTTTGAGCGGCGGTTTAGTAATTTTAGGATCTTATCCAGGTATAATTAATACAGGGATTAGTAATTCTTGGTTTCCTTGGTATTAGCTAAGCCTTCCTATAAGTTATAAATAATTCATGTATTAGGTATGCATAAATTGAATTGAGCAACCAAACATTGTATTGAACGGATTAAATTTTTATCCAGATATTAATATAACCTACCAAATGACCCCTCACTACATTATGCAAATAATACTCCATATGATTTTAAAGGGTAGAATACAAACCTGAGGAGTTTCTCGAGTGCAGCAATGGCCTGCTCGTAGGATTCGTTTGCCATTTCTTCTCTCTGCAAATCCACATTGCCATCAGAATTTTGAAAATATGATACTTAAATATTTTTTCTCTTAATTACTATGTCTAGAATGTATAACAAATTACCATCGAAATAGAAGGGTGAAGCAACCTAAATACTATGTGAAATAATCAAAATTAGAAGGTGGTCAGGATATCAGAAATGGCAGAGGAGTTGTACTTCACGCTTGTTAAAGTGCACTCACAGCAAAACCCAAACTGAAAATCTAGCTTGGTGAAGAATTGAAATAATAGGATAAATCAAGAAGATGGGTTTTCTTCAATTAGATATTAAAATCGAGAAAAACCCAACAAATGGCCGTTGTTCCCATTTCCTTGCTGACCCATCATGCAAAAGGTATGCCGTTAGAGTGAGTACGCTTTACATAAAGTAAAGGCTCTAGCTAGTACTCAATTTCTTTGAAAAGAATTTGATGAAGTGAAGACACTTATCGAACCTCATACAAGAAAGACAGAAAAAAAAAAAAAAAAAAACGTTACGGAGCCGAGCAACTAAGACGACAAGAAATACGTTACAAATGGACATCGTCCAACAAATTCTGTGGTAGTTATTACTCGTAGGATAGGCCAACTTACGAGGTTACCCACTGAATTACTGAATTTGTCAAACAATTAGCGAAAAATTAGAAATATCTTTTAATAAAAAGAGAGTGAAAACTGAAAACATTATCCACATAATCCACAAAATGACCCTACTTGTCATTTTTGCGAGAACCTCTACGTGATTGCCACCTCTTCTTTTTTTTGGGTTCATTTTCAAGATTGTTAAAGTGCCATGGACTGCACGTAAATATAATAATGGAAGTGTATACTTGATCAAAATGACAGTACTTCACCTAACTTCAGGAGATTCATGGCATAAAATAACTACTCCTACGACTTATAATTTAATGTAATGCGAATCACGTGAACTAACATGCATAGAGATTTATGGTCATTACAAAGAGATAAACTACTTGCTAGCTAAAACGAACAACGTACTGGTTGAATTTAGTTGGAAAAAAAGAATCCAATTAGAAAAAAAAGGAATACCAAGATAGAGTACATAACTTGTTATAACAGGTTAAAGTACATTGGTGGGGTAAAAAAATATTATAATGTCAGTGTATATAAGTTAAATTTCGTACCAAAATGGGGTTGATGATGGGAGTAGGGGCGGCGAAGACGGGCTCGTTTCTGATGAGACTGGGAACAGAAGGAGCAGAAGAAGAGTTGCTAAGCCTTGCAAAAGCAACAGGACGAGTTGGTTTCTTAAGGGAAGTTTGAGCAGGGGAGATAGTAAGGCAACTGTTAATGGAAGCAGTTGACATTTGGCTCAAGAACTTCCTTTTAGCTTTTGCTAGCTTTTATTACTCTTCTCACTCACTAGTATATATTATATAGTTGTGGAATGGGTCTTGATCATGGGTCGGGTCACTTATATATAACAGTTTTATAACATGAATTGAAAGCGATTGCTAAGCAAATGAGAGCTTCAATCCATTGTAGATGAGGTTTGTACGTTGGAGATTGAATGTTGCAGTACTTTTGCCTGGAAACTAAAGCATATGGCTAAGAAGCCAAGAACCTAAGATTTTTTTTTTTTTAATTTGAATTAAAGGAGAGAATAATTTAATACTAGTGATCGTTATGGTTGAATATGGGGCATGTTGTTTTTTCCTGTGGGGCAGTTATCTAATCCCCAATATCAATTTTCACCTATATTTGCATTCTTTTTTAGGTTGTCGTATGGTTCGTTGTGTCATTTTCATGGTTTGGACTATACATGCAATGGCCATTCGCCTCGCCAAATTCAACCTAATGATCTTCTATTAATCGCCATAATCTCAATTAGCTTGTTCGCGGGCTATGCTGAAACCATGAAATCATAGTTTTTTGTTCTTGTTATTGCACATTTGCAATTTCACTTCCGGAGTGATCTTACTTAATTCTAAATCAACTCAACAATTATTGCTCCTCTTAAGGTCGGATCACGGATGTACATGTGACGTAGAGAGTATAATTGAATTCTCTTCGTCGAAAATTTAGAATTTTTTCCCCTGTAGTGATAAAGTCGGTTAAAAAATTGCTTTTGTTAACATGTTGAATCCAAGGTACGTATTGAATTCTTCCTTTTTATTTAACCCCCTTATTAAAATTTCGTACTCCACTGCTGGCCTCGGTCTATTAGTGAACCATCTCTCCAAGGATTATGAAAGATGTTCTACTAGAAATACCCAAGGATTAGAATAAAAACGTAACAGAATCAAAATGATTAAAATTTCTAGTACTCGTGAGTTAAGCATGCACGGAGCATATAATTAATATCGTGTTACAGAATCTCAATGCACGTTCTTTCTCTCCTCCCCTTAACCATACATTTCTTTTTTCTTTTGGCCGTTTTTGTTAGGCATTGAATCCCACTCCACGAAGCGGTGCTGGATTTTAGTTAATCTAAAATCCTTCAATTAGCTTCAACAAACGATCTAAATCAACTAACCTTTTTTTTTCTTCATGTCATGGGTTTGGAAAAAGGCCAAATATCCTTATCAGATCAATGCTCGCCACATCCCACAAACTAAAAGAGGTAGCTAACGTGACATGTGTCAACAGCTGCTGAAGTGATACTCAAAAGAACTGCAAATTCGAATTAAAAAAATCTAGGTATACGAAAGGCAAACGAGAAAGGTAGTGGATGAGAACAGATAAGGTCCTATCTTCAATCTGTTGCTACTAGTGGTTGTACGTCAACAACAGGTTCACACCCCATATCACACATTCTTTCAAATTTTATCTGCTTCAATTTTCAATTTCAGTTTGATTGAAATTTATAGTTATTGCCAATGAATTGTACATATCCATCTGTGTTTCTGCAACAGTATAATCAGGGACGTTGTGTAGTTGTGAAAATACTTACACATTCACAGGAATTTAACAAGGTCCAACAAGTTACTCAACTTTTCGTCCGTTATGAATTCATATCTACTATAACCAAAAAGAACAATTCGCCTAAAAAATTCGAAATGAATTTGTTGCACAAGCACCAAATGTTGTCAGTGTCACTCTATTTACAATTACAATAAAGAGATGATATTTCTCACCTTTGCATAATGTTGTCGACAGTCACCATTGCAAATTGGCTTGCACATTGCCTTATACCTGTTCCCTTGTCAAAAGCTCCTGCTCCTTTTAGATGATTTATAACTTATTTCAATAAGTAGTGCATAGGCTAATTTTCCGTCCCTTGACTATTCCACTGGATGCTTATTACTTCTCAATTCTCATCAGTATAGATATAGAGTTTGTACATCAAGACTTACGTACATGAAAAAAGATGCCTATAGCAGATTAAAGAAGAACTTGATGAGCGAAATCCGCTGACAAAAAAAAGAGAACTTTTTTAATTCCGACGCTTAGCATCCTGTATAGAGAGCCTGTTTTCGGCTGGTCATAACCTTTTTCCTGTATTTGACTAGTAGGGCGATAGATAGTTTAGTACTTACCATGTCGATGTACTCTTACATATATACTTCTATTAGCAGATTGCGGTAAGTCAATTGCAAGAACTTCTGCTTTCTCCGGCACACTTGAACTACGTTACTCGGACTCTCTCCGATTGTATGGAAAGTGGAGAGAGAGTCATCATCTCATTTTGCTAGAAGAAAAACTCTGGATTTATGCCTTCTTCCAATCCATGCAAAAGTTCTTTATGCCTCTTTAAGCAATTTGAGAATGTCTATATGACTAGTCATGGTTTCGACATATTAGGCACATTAAATGGTGACGACATGTAGAGAGTTGTAGTGAAATGTTATAGGTATGTCAGATTTACAAAAATGGAAAGAATTGTTGATAAATTTTCTAACTTAGAAGCTGAAAGAATGTTGTCATGCTATTGCCATTTCTTCCAAGTGGAATGAAATTTGCAAAGGACAAAAATCCTCTAACCTTAAGTCGCTTTCTCATCGTCTCTGGATGTATTGATTGTGAATAAGGAATTCTGTTTCAAACGATTAATTAACAAATTAAAAAGTCAACAGTAAAAAATTACCTTTATAGGGTATGTTTGGTTCGAAGAAAAATATTTGAAAATGAGTGATTTTATAACTTATTTTTTCTTGTTGGTTGGTGAGTGAAAACTTTTTTTCGGAAAATATTTTTTAGTGTTTGGTTAGAGAATAAAAAATATTTTTTAAGAAAATAATTTTTTATGCTACTTTCATCATCCCCCTTCCCCCAAGTTCCTATTTATTTTCATGACTCTATTTTCTTCAAGAATTTAATTATTATTCTAAAAATTCATACAAACCTAAAGGAACTAATGTGTTGCTTTACTTTTTTACGCAAAAACAACGTATACTCGTTTTTTTGGTTGAAAAAAAGTATTATTTCTATAATATAAAAATAAAGTACTCATCTTGTTGAAATTAAAAAAAAAAAAAAATTTACATCCTGAAAAGAAAATACTCACTTTTGTGAAATAAAGAAAATATTTTTTCTACATCATGAAAAGAAAATACTCTTTTTGTTGAAATAAAAGAAAATACTTTTTACTACATCATTTTATGGAAAGGAAAGAAAATACTTTTTACTACATCATTTTGTTGAAATGAAAGAAATTTTTTTTCTACATCATGAAAAGAAAATATCTTTTTTTATTAAAATAAAAAAATCTTTTTTTTATATCAACTAAAAAAATATTCATTTGTCTGAAATGAAAAGATATATGCTCTATCTATAACATGAAAATATAGTACTATTAATAATATTTCTTTTTAGGATGGGGTAAAGGTNTAGGGGAGTGGGGGTGGGTTGGTGGGGATGGGGAAGATTGGAAAAGAGTTTTGGAAAATATTTTTTCTTCTCTTGATAGGGAAAATATTTTCCTAATTGGAGGAAAATGAGTTGATGAGGAAAGTATTTTTCAAAACATTTAAGCCAACCAAACTCAATAATATTAACTTAGATTTTGTATGTATTAAAATTTCATTAAATAAGTACAAGTGTGTAATAAATTTTGAACCCACTATATCTGATGAAACATGATAAAATGTTGAGTTTTTTAAAAGATGGGGCAACAAAAATATTAAATATTGATTGAAAACGTCTTTCAATTATTTTATTAAGCATAACAAGAATTTAAACGACCAATTATGAATTAAAAAAAAAATCATACAATTTACCAAAAACCTAAAGTATCTCGACTAACTTAAACAATCTAATAGAAATTTAAAATTGAAATTCATCCTAAAACTAAGCAATTTATTCTGCTAAAAAAGTTATTGCAGTAACTAAAAGCAACAAATTACAACATCCCTCCTTTGCTTCAGTTGCTGCAATTTAAAAAGTTGCTCCTCCTCAATTTTGGCTACTGTTGTTTGTGCTTGATGATTGTTTTGAGCATAGTTGAAATTGCATACTTTTGTAATGCAATTCTTTTTCTTCTTTTCTTCTTTTCTTCTTTTTTTATTCATCTCATGGTTTTGTGCATAAAAAATACCTTTAGTGACATTGTCTTGTCTGAAATCTCTTTGAAAGTATTTGATTCTGGACGATGAAAGAATTTCAGCGATTGCTCGTAAGAGTTGTTCTTCCATTACAACATTCAATAAATCATAGGTTTTAAAATATGATTTTATTTTCACTGAGAAAATTCGATAGTTTTCGCAAGTGAAAGTTTGTGGGGCATTCAAAGAGAGATTGTTGCTTGCATGTTTGAAAATGTGTTTAAAAATTGATATTGGTTAAAAATGATTTGATTTTTTGAAAGAACTCATAGATCCTGTTAGACTAATGAAGCTCTGATACCACTGTTGATTTTTTAAAAGACAGGGCAGCAAAAATATTAAAAAATATTGCTTGAAAATGTCTCTCAATTATTTATTAAGCATAACAAAGCTTTAAATATTCAGTTATGAACAAAAAATTCACACAATTTAAAATTGAAAAAACCTAAAATATCTCAACTAACTTAAACGATCTAATAGAAATTTAAAACCGAAATTCATCCTAAAACTAAGTAATTTATTCTACTAAAAAAAGCTACTGCAATAACTGAAAGTAACAAAATTTCAACATAAAATTTATAATACACATTCATAAAGTTCAAATCCTGAATTCGTTTTTGTGTGACCAGAATGATTAAAATTTAGTAATACCATCTATTTTGTGGTGCTACCTTTATTGGGCGGATAGAGAATGCGACACATCGAGAAGCTTTTGCCAGTAAAAAACAAGCTTCCAAACAACCTTTTATGGAGCTTGATCTCGAGCTTAATAACATTAAATCTAGCCAATATCAAGCTGCACATATGGCTCAAAAAGAGTATATGATATTTAAGCCATTTTTATAGCAGGGCTGTGTTTTAACTCCTTGCTCAGCTCAGCTTAGTAGACAGAGTTTGAACAGAGATTAAAGGTTTATTTATTTCAAAAAGGGGAAATTACGCTTTCAGCTCCTGGAATATCAAAAGACTCTAATTTTAGTCCTTGTATTACGATACGGTTGAGCACATTTAATCTGTAATTAATAAAAATCTGTACTTTAGTCCCTTGCGCTTGAATTCACTTTCACTTTAGGAAAAGATTTCTTTCTCCTCAAAGTAGGTGTTCGCTCACAGCACGAACAGGTCTAGATGCGACGTCGATCACATCGGGTGGGGCCATTCTCCCTTCTGTACTTACAAGAATGTTACTTAGGGAGAAGAATCTCTTGACTCGGGAGCACCTGAAAGAGAGAAGAGGGTTTGTCCCCATGTCCCAGCGCTAGAACCTTTGCAAGTAAGATCCGCTACAACTAGAAGTCGATCTAGTACCTTCCTCAGGGTAGAAAGTGTTTTTTCATCCTATGCAAATCATTACATGGCTCATATAGAGATGGGACATTTCCCTGGACTTGGCTTGGCGGGAAGAAAGAGCAAGGGGTCACCAAACTTTGTGAATCACAAGGCAACTTATAGGCTGGGTTATGTTCCAACTGAAGAAGACAAGGCAGTCGAGGTAGATGGGCGAAAGAGAGAAGAGGGTTTGGCCGAGCTAATGCACAGGAAAAAAGCTTAGATAAAAGAATACGTTCTTGCATCGCTTTTTTTGTAAAAAGCTCGACCAGTGAGAAAAAGTGTTTGGCCGAAGCCAAAAAGAGGGTCAATTGTTATATGTTAATTATTAAACTATTTAATCCTCCATGTGTTATGTTAATTTTTTTATTGCTTACCCCACATTTAAGGATAGTTTAATTCTACAAAAAATTTAGATATACATATTTCTTTTTCAACAACACATTTTTATTAGTTCAGGGTTAAATATACTTAGGTAAAATATTATACGNACTGAGAAGATAGAAGAAGATCTTTTAAGCATCGGTTGCGACATCGAATGAGACTTATCCAGGGAGCAAAGACTCCGGTTGTCTTTCGTCTTTGAAGAAGTCAAACGCAGCCTAGAAAGAGGCTACGAAGCGGTCGAGGGTTGAGTGAGGGCCAGTGGTTGCGTTGCGAATATTGAATTCCATGTGCTAGATATCCCTGCTTCTTTGAATCTGTTACTGGGTAGGCCATGTAACCATGCCTTTGGGTGCTCTTCCTTCTTCGTTACAACAAAAGATCAAGATGCCAAGAGATGGGGGAATTCTTACTATCCATGGAGATGCTGATAGGGAGACAGCTTTCTTCGAGGTGAAGGATGACAATGCAGGATTTAATCTAACCGGGTTCCAGTTTGTTAATGCTATAGAAAGGGTGCCCCTTTCTTTTTATCCTATGCAAATCATTACGTGGCTCATATAGAGATGGGACATTTCCCTGGACTTGGCTTGGGGAAGAAAGAGCAAGGGGTCACCAAACTTTGTGAATCACAAGGCAACTTATAGGCTGGGTTATGTTCCAACTGAAGAAGACAAGGCAGTCGAGGTAGATGGGCGAAAGAGAGAAGAGGGTTTGGCCGAGCTAATGCACAGGAAAAAAGCTTAGATAAAAGAATACGTTCTTGCATCGCTTTTTTTGTAAAAAGCTCGACCAGTGAGAAAAAGTGTTTGGCCGAAGCCAAAAAGAGGGTCAATTGTTATATGTTAATTATTAAACTATTTAATCCTCCATGTGTTATGTTAATTTTTTTATTGCTTACCCCACATTTAAGGATAGTTTAATTCTACAAAAAATTTAGATATACATATTTCTTTTTCAACAACACATTTTTATTAGTTCAGGGTTAAATATACTTAGGTAAAATATTATACGACTAAAATCAAAACGTATCAATAACTGAGGGGTTAAATGTGAAATTATCACTTAAACATGTATTTAACCTTTATGTATTTATCAAATAATTCATATTTTGAGTTACTTCTCTTAAAAACCATACACCCATGACAGTTTAAGGGAAATGGCTCACGGTCGATAGTTCCAGCTAATTTATACTAGTATTCTTTTATGGATTTTTTTTTTCTCAAGCGTATTTTTTCGGACAGTTCCCATCAAATTAATATTCTGTGCTAATATACCATTACTATTATCAAATCATATCTAACTTTGATGTAATAAATTGGCATTTCCCATCAAATTAGTAGTACTCCATTTTTCTTCATCTATGGTATTACATAAAGTAAGAACTTAATGGAATGCTCAATTATTAATGTAAATTTTCATGTCTAAATCGACGGCATAAGGGAAACTTTTGATTTTCAAAACATATTTATATCTTTAACAGTCAAGACAAACGATCATGGAAATCCTTTAGGAGTTAGGTCTAAGTACATTGCACAACCCAAAGTCAATGACCTAAGAATATGGCGGATTCTAATGGAGCCTTTTAAGTGAACAGAAACGGATTACTAGTGAATGCATGTGAATTGTGAAGACTTACTTTTCTTGACTGGTAGTCAATGTGAAAATACGTTAATACTAGTAACATAATACTCATCTTTTCCAAGTCTTTTAACTTCTTTCGAGATGAGTGACTTATGAAAAAAATTAGGGGAATTCAAAAAATAAACATACAAAAAAAAGGGAATTCAATATTTAATATAAAGAAAATTTATTCTTGTATAAATAATATAATTTTTCGATAAAGAAGGTCACCTTCTAGCTCCACCTATGTAATCGTGACTACATAACCTAATAAAGTAAAGATATTGGAGATTGAGTTATTGACCAGTTCCTTGTACCCAGCTGGTATAATCTTGTCATATTGTCATTTTTATACAATGTTTAGAAAATTATTAAAAGAATGCTGGATGCAATAATATATAGTTCTTTTTTCATTGTAGTAGTGTATAGTTTAATTTATGTTAGCCTATCAAACTTTTTTTAAGCTAAGAACATACAACATTATGGAAGTAAGTCGTGAAGTGAAGCAACAAGTGGAAGAAAAACTGTTCAACCAATTACCCTTAGTTTAGTAAACGTCACAAAAATATAAAAGGAAAATGTGAACAGTTAACTTGTTCTATGTTCTAACCAAATTAACCAAACAAGCAATGCAAAATCAGTCACAGAACAGATAATTATAATACACCTTGAACTGGTGTTAGAATTGGTAGCTCAGATATTAGGTCAGGAAAATCAAATACTCTCCTCCTGTTTCAATTTATGTTATTCTATTTGATGAGAATGATGTCAACTAATAGGTTGTGAGTTCGAGTCATCGAAGAGCAAAGTGGAGAATTCTCGGAGCGAGAGAATTAAAAAAAAAGTTCAAAAAACATAAAAAAATTAAAGAGTCATCAATATTTTGTTGGCGCGGTTTTTTTACTGCGGTTTTCCGGAAGAATTGATGAACCACGATCTTTCCTCGAGTCCCATCTCACAACCAACTTAAATGCACTTTCAATTGGGTAAAGTTATATATGTATTCATTTACACCGACAATTTTGGGAAAAAGCGCCTTCTTGTTGTAGTAGTAGTAGGACTATTTAATACTACTACTAGTAGAATTTCCTAACAACTAAATCGATCAGAATCGCAGCACATGCTCTTCATTTAATTAAGATATATTCACATACACATAATTAATTAATTAATTGAAGGAGTAAATAGAGTTTGCTAGAAAGGTGGAAAAGTTCTACCTAAACTGTTAACATTTGCGAAAATACCTACCAGATCTTGCCGGTACGGTAAGTATGATTTCCTCTTATTCTTATCCATTTCCTTTGCCGCCGCTTGGTTCCGTAAATAAACAGCCGCCGACGAAGATGCCTTCTCTCGGACGTTACTACTTCGCTTTGCCTTTAATTTTCCGGTGGCTTTCGATGCCTCAGCTGAGTCCTTTGCTTTGAAATATTCGTTTTTCGTTCCTTTTTCCTGCGTTAAAAATACAAAACTGTCCTTTCCGTCGCTATTACTCCGACGCATCAAATCTCGAATACTCCACCGCTTAAACGCCGATCCTGTTGAATTACTCTTCTTACATCTGCTCGGTGAAGGCTCGCTTAACTTCGGCTTCCATACACAGTAGGTTCCCGGAGGTACACTTTCAAACTCATCGACCTCCGATGACGACGACGACGACGGCGGTTCGCGATCTTCTAAAAACAAATCCTTTAACGAAACCTGGATTGAACTATTGGCATTTTCCGACGATTCGCCGTTAACGCCGCCTTTGCTATCTACGTCATAAGAAACGCCGTTTAGTAACAGATCGCGGTTGAAAACGGGGAAAATAGGCTGGATTTGACGGTCGTGCAAGAAATCCCCAACCGAAGCTTCTGGATTTTCACATACCAAAGAGAATTCAAAATCATCACCGCCAGCGTTCTCTTCTACCTCAGCCTGCTCCGCCACCTTAGAATCGCGTTTAATTTCATCGGAGATTTTAGCGGCAATCTCCGCCGCTCTATTTGAGGAATAGCAGCTAAAGCTAGGGCAGAAAAATTCTTCTTCCTGCATGTAGTCTAGTCTCTGTGAGTAACTAACTGGTGCACGTTTAGGGTCTCTGTAAGTTGCGATCTTATTAATGGGGAGAGAAATAATGCACAGATTGTTTCATGCTTTCCAGCTGGGGTTTTATACGAGGGTTTTTTCTTTTTCTCTTTTTTAAAGAATTTTAAATTTAATGAGCTAAAAAATATTTATACAATTAACTCAATAATTCTATTATTGAACATTTATTGGCAACTTAGCATAACAGCTTGTCTGGATGGTTGTTACCTATCGTATCATATTGTTACTTTAGATACGATATTTGTTTTGGTTATTACTTAAATTTTATTATATCGTATCGTTAAATTTATTGTTACGTTGCAATGAAATAAATCACTTTATATAACAACCAATTTGGTATGGTCGCGTCGTTACGTAATCTTTTTCTCTCAATCTCACCCTTCATTATAATTAAATAACTTTATTTTATCATTTATTCTATATTTTCATATAATAATTTTTTCCCGTATCATAATTTTTATTATAGTATTATAAGTTTATTCTTCAAATTACTGTTGCGTGATATCATAAAACGACGTCAAACGATTAATCTATCCAAATATTATATTCTTCAAACAAACAATACAATATGATACATTGTAAAACGATAAATAACAACCATCCAAACAAACTGAAAATGTAACTTAACCTAACATATGTCTAAATATTTATTACACTTTTAATACATAATCGTAGACCGACACCTAAAATCTTTCGGAAAAATATCTTATGTCTGCAATTTAAGGTTCATAAACAGATACTTTCTCCGGTTCACGTAATTGATTTTTTTAATTATTTTTAGACGTTTTAGCATTAATTAATAAAAAAGTTGATCATATTAACCTTAATTTGTTCATTGAAAATATAATTGATACTTCAAGACCTTTACTCCAAGGGCAACTTTAAAAAAAGAAAGTTAATTCCTTCTTAATATCTGAAAAAATAAAATATTATGGGCCACAGGAAAAAAACTAAAAAATCAATTAAAGTGGACCGGAGGGAGTATTAATCTTTTCTTAGGTTCCTCTACCCAATAAATTGTTAACACTAATTGATTTTTACCGGATGACTGTTAAACATTTTCTTTTAATTTTTGGAGTACGACGAGCTTATGAATAGAGAAGGAAGAAAAGGTTTTAAGAAAAAGAAAAGTGTCTTTAATTTGGATTAGATTCTTATGTCTAAGTGCTATAGGTCTCCAAACGGTTTCGCGTTTTAGTTTTAGGTATGAACTTTCATCTCCTTGATGTAAACCTAAGTTAGTCTAATAAGTTAATTTTTTTGGTTTTTCACTCCGGTGTCCGATACTTATATTCGAGTCCGAATAATTTTGGATTCGCACCGAAAAATCTTATATTGGGGCAAAGCTCTCCGGTTAACATTTTTCTGGCACGTACTTGTACTAATTGAGAAGCCTGGAACTAGTTTTCCTTTAGTGAATGACAAGTAAAAGAAAGTGGTTTTCCTAGTTAGAACGCCCTCGATCCACTTCACACGTGGTTTTCCTACATATATTTATTTTATGATTATAGTTAATCGATATATAATTTATTAAATTTTCAATTACTAAAATTAAATTACCCCTTGAGATAAACATTAAAATCGAATGAGTATTACTTCATGTGTCTCAAATTATTTGTCGTGCTTTTTAAAAATAGTTGTCTCAAGTTATTTATCATTTTAAAAGGTCAAAACAAAAATTATATTTTTTTCATTTTATTCTTAGTTGTTCTTGAAGATAGATATAACACAAAAAATAAAATAATATTCAATGAAGAGAAATTATATCTTAACACATAAATAAGGATAAAATAATTCAATCCTCCTCTTAGTTAATATTTATTAAGTGATATGTAAAAGAAAAACACGACAGATAATTTAAAGCGAATCGATAAATATACGTTATATCCCAATGTGATAATGTAACTCTTAGCACGTTCTTCGACCGCTTAAACGTCACATCTTGACCTGTTTTCCTTGTTGTTTTCTGCATTATATTCGATAATATACAAGAAAACCTAATTTGAATTATTCCTGAGGAATTCAACTATTCATCTTGTAAATATGCAAAGATAGATTTAGATACTTGTCATTTTTTTCTCAATTCTTTAAAAAAAAAAGGCCGGCATGGCACAACGGCAATATGTCAGTATTGATATTGAAATAAAATACATGTTGAAGAAAGCTTTTGGATATTTTCGAATTTAAGCAAACAATGTAGTTTAAAGTCACTTACAAAATATAAAAGTAATACTTAAAATATATAAACATACAAATTATTTGGAGCAAAGAAAAAGTACCAAACTAATAAAACGACAAGTGATGAAAATGAAATGTGACAAACGTATCGGTGAAGACTGAAAGAGGATATGGAGATTTAATGATTCTTGGCTAATTTTTTTGGTTCCAATATGGTGTTTTCGGTAATAATTTTGGGGTATTAATTAATTTGGATTTACGTCGTGTAAGGCTTATTAAAGAGAGATGTGCTCTCTACTAAAAAAAATTTCATACCTCAAATTCGAACTCGAAACCTTTAATTAAAGTTGAAGAGATTTTATTTATTCCACTACAACTCCGATGATATTCATCGTTGAAGTGCCTTTCAAGCATTTTGTGCATTTAGTGCAGTCTTTCTATTTTTGTTGTAACCGTTTTAAATCAACATTAATTAAATTAGGTCACCTAAAACATCAATTATCATGCTATGCATGTATAGTATCAACATGTAATAAAGCCCCAAATGGCTTACCTTGTCGGTTCATTGGGGTTCATAATTTAATTCACCATTTGCTTTACGTAAGCTATATTCATTCTGCAAACACTAATCAGTTGGCGTGATTCTAATTCTTAAGTAGTGGTAAAAATTACTCAAATAATATAATAAATATATGATATATATGAAAAAGCGATACTATATAGCCGCTCTTAAAATAATAATCGAAAAAATATATATTTTTTGTATATATATACATTTTGTATGTTATATACAATAATTATACAAATTTTATATACTTTTTCGACTGACAAAATATAAATAGGCTTTGGCGCGGACTAAAAGTAAAAAAAGTTCCATATATTTGGTATAAGGTTTTGGTTGCAAGTCTTTTTGGCTTACTCATTGAACGAAAGTGCTGAGTGAATTAATTAGTGTAATTGGAGGGTAACAATTTTAAAGACGCAGCACTAATTATTAGCGAGCATTTTATATGTAACGAAATTTATACTTTTTTTCATATGTTGGAAATATGAAATTCATACTCCTCTACATGATGAATAACTATATGCAAATTGAGATGAAATTTTTAGGATAAATTTATACAATTTGGGAGGAAATAATGAGAAATCTAACAAGTAAATTTTCAGGTTTCTTCTAAAAATAAATGATTAATGATCATTTACTTGTCATGTTCCATATATAGAATTTTTATTCGAATCTCTTTAGAAAAAAGATCTTATTTCTCGTAATAAAGAAGATAGGTTCCTTACCTAAACTAGTTCTTCTAGTTTGTAACTTCATCGAAATAGGAATACCTAATAATACTCCATTTGTATGAAACTAAATCACCTAATTAAAATGTTTCTTATTTCTTATCGATTCCGAGTGATGAAGCTTGTGCAAGTAGATTGTCCTTTAATTCTGTACCGAAAATCATCCTTACTAAATGTTCATCAGCATTCTAAAATTTCATTATTCGCATCTGCTGAAACATAAAATCTCCTATCAAATAACATTAATTCTAGCCAATCCAACAGACTACATTTGATGAAGCTTCAGAATGTTACAACGATTATTATATATTTTACCCCAAAAAATGACAGTAGAAATGCTAGTATCCTAGCTCACTTACACACAACACTATTTATCTACTTTACACTAAATAAATTTACATATTAAGGAGCAACCTGTGACAAAGTGAATCTATTCCGAAAGCTATATCTTTTCTTTGCCTTTACCATTAAACTCCTCAGCAAAGTCACTGTTTAATCCTTCGAATCGTATCCGTTGAATCTGATCATGGTACATAGGTCGGAACTCAGTCTGAAATGCCCTGTATGTAACATATGGTAACAAAGAGGAAACGACGACCAGAAGAGTGACCAGCCAATAGAACGGACTTGGAGCGCAAGCTTCCACGAGAATCTGGTATGCTGTAGTAGATATTATAGGCGAAAGAGAGCCATAAACTGCTAAAAACACATACCAAATCACAATGCTGCCCCAGATGAAAAAGTGCTGAATCCAAGTGAAGTAGTTGATAGACAGTGCCATTTGACAATTGACTGTCCACACCACACAAGTGTACATTATCACTCCAAATACTCCATAATCAACCGGTTGACCATCTTTCCGGAATACGTGATGCACGATTGAATTGTTGGTTCCAAAGAAGATGATCATAGAACAGATAACACCATTTAACATCCAGCCTAAGATGCGAGGCCAACTGAAGAGAATGTTCTTTGTTCCCTCTTCATAGAGCTTAGGAAACTGCAAAAGAAATACTATGAGAGATAAGGTTGTGGCCCTCTTGCTTAGCTTTTTAAGTTACAACCACTTGCAGCAGAGATTAAAGAACACGTTAAAGTAGTGAATATGAAGTAGCTTTTTTTAATAAACATAACTTTATTGGTGCTTAAAAGGAAGTACAAAATAGGAGACCGACCTCGAGACATAGCCGTGCAGAAACATCCTGATCAAAGACACCAAGAGCAATCACAGGAAGCGATGTGAAAAACACATTATATAATGACATATACCAGTCATTATAAGCAGGTCGTCCAGAGAAAGAAGCAAAGCCCTCAAACCAGAAAAGGGTCAACCCAAAGGCAAGGTTCTTGTAAAAGAAGTAGCACAACTGCAACCATCCCAAAAAGTGATATCAGGAGGTCATAAATGTCTAATTCAAAACCATCATGAAACTTTGCTTTCAATCAGCTAGCAAAATACAAAATATTCGTAACTGCAACCCATGCCCCTGGTACAGCGGTAAGTAAACTGCTATTCACTTTTTTGTATGTAACATGTGTCATGCTTCTCAACGATTTCAAAAAAGTGTACGCCTGCTTAATAATTATGACGCATGCCTGCTAAACTAAAATAGTCACCTCAATCACACAAATGTTACATCAGTTCCATTCTTGCAAAGAAAGTTTTAAACCAAAAAAAAAAAAAAAAAAACTCGGTATCAATTTTTTGTTTGGTGCATATTGGCTCCAAGATGAGCAAAATGTCAGATGTGATTTCTGGTCATATCCGATTTCTTTTTAAAATTTCCTAGGATGGGGAATACTTACCATCATTGATATTCTCCTGTAGCACCAGTGGCCATGGACCAACAACAAGCGCTCAAGAAAACGGAATTGAGCTATTGCATAATCACTTGACATGACAGCCTAGTAAGAAGTGCAGCATCATCAGTTTAACTCCTTTATGAACATGGAAATTGTTTGGCAAAAAGAATCTGCGCTCATATTGGAGAAGGCAAAGCAAAATGGAAAAATGACGAAAAGGAAAGCAAGGTTCCGAACACTAAGAAATGGAAGGAAGGAAAAAGAGCAATCCAAAAGAGAAAGAACAACGTGAAAAGTTACCTGCATTCCTTCAACGCCACTGATGCCAACCCCAACATCAGCCTCTTGGAGCATGCTTACATCATTTGCTCCATCACCAATCGCTAATGTATTTTGGTGTGTTCCAACTTTCACCAATCTAGTAACCTGCATACCTTTAAAGATTTTTGTCAGATTATTCAAACGGCCCACAAACCTGATGTGCGACAAACTTTGTATACAGTTAATGAACAAAATTCTCCAAATACGAAACTGTATAGGATGGTACTTACAAGAGCTTTTTGTTTAGGAGTGGAGCGGCAGCAAATAACAGATGCACAACTTATTGCAAGCTCCAAGAATGATTTTTCCAGTTTTTTGTCAAGAGCAAATGACAATGATTTGCCATCAATGATCAAACCAAATGATGCAGTAATTTCTTTGCTTGAGCTTATTTGTGATATTCCCTCTCTTATTTGCTTTGTGATGCTATCATGTGAAACCTAAGACAGTTGAACTTGGTGAAAAACGTAACTTTTGTTTTATTGTAGGCAAAACAAATCCACAATCCTGTACCTTTGCAATAGTCTCCTTGTTTCCTTGGTTTTCTAAGTCCAATATGTCTTGAGAATCTAAAGTAATAATAATTTGCCTCATATCTGGTCTTAATAAACTACAAGCGTACCTACATAACATTCAGAAAGATAATGAGAATGGAATTCATGGTTTAAACAGCGAAGTTGCATCATTTTACTAATAAAACCCACCCAATATTGATAGCTGTCTCCATCTTATCACCAGTTAAGACCCAAATCTTAATCCCAGCTTTTGCAAGTTTATCAATGCATTCCGGGACCTGCAGAGTAGTCAGCTTAGAACTGGAAAATGATTCACAAGAAGTCATGTATAAGACAAAAGCAAAAAAAGGAAATTGCAAGCTCAGTTCAATTTTAACTAATGTAACACAAGATTAAACCTCACCCCTTTTTGAAGTTTGTCCTCAACAGCAGTAACACCAAGGAGAATTAAGTCCTTTTCAATCTTGTCAGCCGCAGCATCCACCAAAGCATCTCTGTCTGCTGTTACAGAGGCCTGGGCGTTCAAAAACTCTTGTTCCCATGATTGGAACTCTTCCTCATCAAGCTCACGGTAAGCTACAATTAGAGTTCGCAATCCTGCTTCAGCATATTGTCTAAGATGTTCCCTTGTTATACCCTCAAAGGCCCGCCCATCTTTCGAAAGCCGTTCGAACATCACACTAGAGAAATGAAATATTATGAGCAAGAAGAAATCAGTCTAAATTAAACAGAACTGGAGTATTTGAATCACATATTTGATCACTTGACTGAAAAAAAAGGACATATGCAAGGGCAGTGAATACAGACCTGTCTGCACCCTTGCATAGGAGCAACAACTGGTTCTCGGCATTTTTTACAATTACAGACATTCTCTTCCGTGAGCTACTGAACTCTAAGATATGAAGAAGCTGATATGATCTGAAATGAAGACTTAAGTCATGCAAAGCAATAAAACTAACAAAGGAAAAGGGTAAAAATGAGTCAATGATCCATTGATAGACTGTTCCAAAAAGAAAAAACAAAAGCAATTGATAAGAAAAGAATGGAATAGTGCAGGAACTTTACAACTAGATATTCCATGCTTATGAAATTTCTCACTGCATGAAACTATGTAAGATTCCAATAGAAGAAAAAAGAAACAAATCAAAGGTTTACCTGTCAACCACCTTGCCACTCTGATGATCCAACTCATGCAGTGTAATTCTGCTTTGTGTTCTTTCAAAGAACTGAAACCCAAGTTCCCTTGCTGCAATGACAAAGGCAGCTTCATCTGGTGACTCTGCTTCATAGGAGATCTCACCTGTTTTCTTGTTCACATCAGGAATAACCGTATGACAAATCGCCAGCACTCTGAAAAACTTTTGTATCATGTCTTGATGAGGCTCATGGACCCATTGACCATTCATTATACGCTCATCTTTGAAGTTGAATCCTTTAATAGATATCTCTAAGTTAACGGCAGTGTCATTTGATTCCTCCACGTCATTAGAAGCATCACCTACTTCCTGCACCACTCCATCTCTTTTCCGCTTTGCCAGGGCCCTCTCTACCTCTGTCACAACACGACCATACGCAACACCTGCTATTGAACATTTTACAAACTCCATGGAGTTGCATGTTAAGGTGCCTGTTTTGTCAGAGAGTATAGTGTCAACCTGCCCTAGTTCCTCATTCAGATTAGATGTTCTTGCATGAGCTGGCTTATCTGTTTCCTCGTAGTACATCTCCCTATCTTGATTGATGAAGATGCTCTGCAAAACCTTCACAATCTCAATAGACACATATAACGAAATAGGAATCAAGTACCCGTACAACATTAGTGCTGTCAGGAAATGGAAAAATGCAGCGAGTGAAGCTCTTTTGGGATCATAAAACACACTTGTCCTGTCCGGTCGAAGATACCACCTCCTTAGTTTCCCACCACGAAGGTCATGCTTAGTTTCAATCCCGAAAAAGATAGATCCAATAAAAGCTATTGTAATCAAGGTACCAAAAAGAACATATATTATTTTATCCATCCTTTTCTCAATTGCACTCCTCTTAGAAGGAGGATCAGTAGAATTCTGCATGACTTTCGTGTCATGACCAGTAAAAATGACCACACCATAAACATAATCAGTGTTCCGTAGCTTGGAATCTCGCAGAAGTATCTGCTGCACTGAAAGAGGATGCTGCTGATTATCATAATTCAGAGTTCCAATGAATGTATAAAGATCTTCATTTGGATCTTCACACTTGACAACAGCCTTAAAATTTCGAAAAGAAGAGTCGTCGTGCAGGGAGGATGTGATATCCAATGCATGCTTTACCTTAAGGTTAGTCTCTCCATCAAGATTAGATGTTTCAACATAACATATCCCGTCCTCATAGCTTGATGAAAGCAAAAGCAAATCAGCGGGAAAATATTCATCTTTGTGCACCTTAATAAGATCACCAACGCGTAAACTTCTCCATCTAGTCTCTTGGAAAGTATGATTTTCAGTGTATGCTTTTACCTTACGGTTATTGGCTTCAATATCCTGAAAAAGATGCATCAAAAATTAAAATTTTAACAAGAAAGACCATTGAATATATACCTGAACTTGCTCGCAACAATCAAAATGCATTCCAACATATTTTTGTCAAATTGCCAAAACCAAAGGCATGCCAACATAGACTAAGAGCAAACTAATGATCCAAGAAAAGAGTACATGCAACATTGCAATTTACACAACTAAAGACATCAGAAAGTCCTAGTGAAGTTTTCCGACATGACCTCCAGACTTTTTCACCGGGGAATATAAAGGTCGAAAGACATGTGTTCACCCAATAGGGAAATAAACTGAAAGATGATTGATCTGTATCCAGTAGTCAATGTTTATGATTGAGAAAATAACTTTCTATTTCCCAATTAAATATGGACCAGGGAGTCAAGAAAGGCACCGCATTTATTTTTTCTTCTTTCCATATAGGGTTCTTTTTGAAGTTTGATAGTAACTCTCAATTGGGGACAACTGAATATGACACATTATCACTGTTTAAATGCGAGTGGGAGATCGTTCAAAAACCGAGTGTAATGGGGGTTGGCGTTGTAGCTATCTCTTATTATCTTCACATGCCAATAGCCCAATAAATATTGCTTCACTACTTTTTGGGGTTGAAAAGTGTTCCACCACATATCAGTTCCAGCTTTTTATGAGTAATATTTCCTAGCTACTAACAAATAGATAATGAGAATCTACTTACCATTAAAACATTGCTATCCGTAGTCTCATTGTGAAAATTAACACTTCCCTAAAGTCATTGTCATTAGTTGCTCATCCACATTGTACTAGTTAAATCCTAGCTTATTTAACCAAGCAGAAAAAAGTTAATTTTAGTGATTAACTTTCACCAAAGATAGAATGTAATCAGTGATTGGCGAACGAGGACTGAAACATCAAAGACAACTATTTGATCCAACCAAGGAAAACAGAGTATAAAATGCTCAGAGCATCAGAATACAACAAGAATTTACCTGCCTTTTACGTCTCCAATCTTCGATCCCTTCTTTCGCCATCGTTGCCCCGATCACAACCAGCAAAGGTGCTAGAATGCTACTGGCTGTATATGGAGCCAGAGGACTAAATGAAACACAAGCAACAACAAGAAAATATATATTTGCAACCCGCCTAAATTGCTCAAACAATGACTTTGGTATAAAATTAATTGCTGTGTACTTTGTAGTAGAAACATAATTCCCTCTGTACTTGAGCTGCACCTGTTCTGGATTATCAGGATCATTACAATACACGATCCTCGAAAATCCCCTCTTCCCAATTTGACTATGTTCCTCCTTAAACGAACACTTCATACATGAAAAACTATATAACTTACTGAACCGTATTTTCCTCCTTCCACCTGCCATTTTCTCCAACTCTATTCCCCAATTCTAAGCAAAAATAAATAAATAAATACAGTAGAAAAAAAAAATCCCTGAAGTTCCTTAAACTACAATTACCACCACTTATTAAAACATTGATTATACTAATTTAATCCTCGCATTAAATTCCAGAAACTTGGCTAACAAAAAAACACGTTACAAAATAAGAAAAAAAATTAACTCCAAGTGTGAACAAGAACTTGACACAGGAGTACTACTTACAGCTTGGCACTGAGACAAAACACTGAAATAACAAAAATGGAAGAGTTCTTAACGTGAAGCTCCTTCTTTTCTCATATACTTAGCTTCAAATTGCCATAAAACTCAACCGAAATACCAAAATTGACGATGGAGTGTCAAGAAAAGTAAACCCTAACAATTAGTTTTCCTTAAAATTCTAAACTTTGGTCTCAAGTACTAAAGATCCTTTACTTCCACTGTCGGTGTAGTGAAAAATGTGCTCAAAAGTCTGAACATCAACCTGTAAATTTTACGTGGACCAATAAAGAAACATTCACTCAAAAGGATAATTGTTGTTTGTATAAATTTCCAGATAGTAATTTTGGTTGAAATTAAGAGAAAAAAAGGTGAGTAGTACAAGTAGTTGGCCAACTAAATGTGTCAATTTTATGTTTTTTGCTGTTTCCACAAGTATAAGAGAATGAACAGTGAACTGGCAGCTAAATATAGCACATTTTTGGCATATATAAACTTTGACTACGTGGACTATTAGTGACGTGGATTCATCCCACCATACACGTGGCTGATGATATAAATCTTAACAATTTAAAGACACGAAAGTAACAACGACTGTAGTTCACGACCGTAATGTACCCAAGTACTTTTCGTGGACTACGCCGTATATTCTAACCGTTCCGACAAGAGGCGCGTGCTTCAATGAAGATGTACGGTTGATTGAGGTGATGAGGTGGCTGTTCGGTGGGACCATTGCAGATCATATTGTGCTGTTCCTTTATTTAGTTTGGGTTTCAAAAAGCATATTCCCTTTATATATTTTTCAAGATTTAAATTTTTTTTCTCCTCGGTGATCGGTACTCGTATTAAAGCTTAATAATATATTTGAATTTGTACCGAATAGGAACTCACTCGGAAGTAAGAAGAAGCAGTTCGATTTTTTATAAAATGGTGACGAAACATATAACTTGTACAAATCTTTTTATTTTTCAAGTCGATCCGATCCATTCGTTCATAGAGCTATTTACTCGATCGCAGATATTTCTAGACGCCGTCGTATATTCTAACCGTTCCGACAGGAGGCGCGTGCTTCAACGAAGATGTACGGTGATTGAGGTGATGAGGTGGCTGTTTGGTGGGACCATTGCAGATTATAGTGTGCTGTTCCTTTATTTAGTTTGGATTTCAAAAAGCATATTCCCTTTATATATTTTCCGAGATCTTAATTTTTTTTTTCATCCGGTGATCGGTACTCGCATTAGAGCATAACAATATATTCGAATTCGTACCGAATAGGACCTCACTCGGAAGTAAGAAGAAGCAGTCCGATTTTTCACAAAGTGGTGTCGAAACGTATAACTTGTACAAATTTTTCTATTTTCCAAGTCGATCCGATTCATTCGTTCATAGAGCTATTTATTCTCGCAGACTTTTCTGAAACACTTCTAACAGAGAAGCAAATAGTCAATTTTAAAAGAATCCACTACAAAACTGACGGTGATCTAAACTTTGTTGAAGTTTTAACAGTAGCATTAAGGAATTGGCGTAATAAATAAAGGAAAAAACAATTAAGCAATACTAGTCAAAAAAGAATTTTAACTTCTTAACGTGAATTCTATATCATAGTTTTGAGTTGTTCGTTATTTCTTCCTTTTATTATGTCTGATTTTGATTACCAATTCGACGAATCTCGATGCACACATGTTTCTTAAATCTCTGATTTTCTTTAAAAATTGGGGTTGAAAATTACGGAGCTTTATTGAGTGTAATAAGTAAAATAACTTATGTTTTACAGTACTAGAATTTAATCAATTTTTAATGCAGGATAACTTGATCTTGTTTTCTTGTTTTCGCTTTTTATATTGCATCAATTTTACTGGATCTATGTGGTTTCTTAAAATTGATCCCTCATAAATTCGGCCTTTTGTAAACAAACTATCACACGTATTCTCAACTTTAATTCATATTAGCATAGTAAATCTATCTGTTTAATTAATTAGGGTATGAACGGTATTACGAGCGAATGTAATACCGACAATCGTTTCATTTGCTCTTATTACAACGATTCTTTTTAGACAACTAGCTTATTAATAAATTTTCTATTTATTCTATATTTTATTTTTTAATGAAATTAATAATATATAAATATCACATAACTTCTGTGAAATTTAGACAACTAGCTTTAAAGTACGCGTGTTGCGCTTGTACTTCATATCAGTGAGTGTAAGTTTATAAAAATTATACAAATATTATTAACCTATGTAATTGAGTTAATAAAATAAATTTTTAAAAAGTACAAGCTCTTGAAAATGATGAATATTTATAATATATAGTTAACTTAGTTAAAAAAAAAATACGTACATCACATAAACTTATTATAATGCCTTATCATGATTTTGGTATATGAATTATGCATTTGCTTTAGTTGCTCGACATGAGAGAATAATATGCTAACTCGCAATCAAATATATCTTGTAACAATATTATATTCTTCATGACCTTAAAAAATAAATTATATTTTCTCAAATACACAATATAATTTTCATCTTACTCCCTACTGAAAAACAAACTGAAAAATACAAAAAATAAAAATAGCCTCTATATTATTAGGTTATCATACGAACAATTCAATCGGTTGGGTATTGTTTAAACCCAACTACATGTATTTTTGGAAAAATAAAACAATTATCATAAAAATTAAGGTAACATTTTTTTATTTATTATTATTATCTTAACCAACATGAAGGTATCATTATGTAATATAATTCTCAAAAGGTATAAAAATCTATTAACATTTCATGTAATGTGCATTCAGATAAATTATTATAAAAGTATTTGCAATACCTATTTTTATCTGCATATAAATTTTTATTTTTTTGAATTATAAAAGCAAATTATAGTTAACTAGTTAAAAGCTATTCATTGATAATATTAAGTGATGGTACTTCAATTCAACTTTCATTGATAATATTTATCGATGGTACTTGAGTTCAACTTATTGGATATTTTCTCTCTCGATTCACAAATAATTTTGCTGAAATATGATATCTTTTATTATTTGGATGGCTTTATCATGAGAATCTTACTATTAGCACTAATATTTGTCAAGAGTTTCATAGTTATATTAATAATTAAAGATAATAATGAGACAAAATACACATGAAGTAGAAAAGACAACAAAAATTAAATAGCCAAGGATTTTTTTTTTTAAAAAAAATTCGAAACTAATTATTTCAAAATAAAATACATAACTAATGACGTTTGGATCTTTTGATTTAATTTTTGAATAATAAACCTACTATTTGTCCCTCGAGTGAGTCCCACGCCCACAAAAAAAATATACGTAATTCATATTATCTCAATATGAAAAGTATGTTAATCTTAATTTAAATGATGAAATAATTTAAATAAGGTCTAACTTTTATTATTTTTAAAGTCCTAAATATTAAGAGTTTTATATATTTTAAATAGGAAAATATCTTTAGTAAAATTAAATGACTATTCCTACATATTAGATAAAAATAATTAAATGACTATTCTTAAATATTAGGGAATTAATAAGAATAATTATTTTGGCCAGTGTGAATACTATTTTTAAATGGTAAAAAGGCGAACGAAATTTCGTGATGGTTGTTACTTGTTGCAATGTATCGTATTGTTACTTTAAATATAATGTTTGTTTTGATTGTTACTTAAATTTTATTGTATCGTATCGTTAAATCCGTCATTACGTAACGACAAAAAACGCCACCTTACGTAACGACCAATTTGGTGCGGTCGCGTCGTTACCTTGTTTTTTTCTCTCATCTCGCTCTTCATTATTAATAAATAATCTTATTTATCATTTTTTCTATTTTATTATATAATAATTCTACCTTGTATCATAATTTTTTTTATAACATTGTAAGTTTATTCTTCATATTGTTGGTGCGTGATATCATAAAACGATAGCAAACGATACAGTCTATCCAAATATTGTATTTATCATACCATACAATACAATATAATACAATACGATATGATACATTATGAAACGATATTTAACAACCATACAAATAAGCTGTAAAGATCTTCGTGCTTTTAATATAATAGTATAACATAGATAGATTAGACCATGTTAATACTCCTACAAAAATATTAAAATATTAACTATAGCAGTATATATATATATATATATATATATATTATTTCTTAATGTTACCAACCTTTCGGTCACGTAAATATATGTCAAAGTGTTGTAAGTTATGTTCAGGCAAAATTGAAAATAAAAACGGAATACAGAGAAGAAAAAATTAAAAAAAAGTTGAAAAACGGAATACCTTTTCAATAATGCTGTTATTATTTCCAAAATATCAGTCCCCTTTTTTTTCTCGATTCTTTTCCCAAAAGACGTTCCTTTTTTCATCGAAGGTAAAACCGAAGTCCTTTTATGTACTGTCGCCGAAATTTTCTCTCCCTTCAATAAACGGCGAAGATTCGATCAGAAGAACAGGGGACGACTAACTGCAAGGTAAGAAAGAACTATATCTTCAGACTCTAATAGTAGCATCATCAATGGCGGAGTAGTCGAACGGTTTCATTGCGAATTCACCTTACGAAAACGGCGGCGTTTCACCGGATTTCATTCTCTGTAGTCAGATTCAGTTCTCGAAATTTCTTCTATTGCATCGGAACCCTAGGTCTGTACTGATTTCAGATTGAAATTTGATGTTACACTTGTCCAGGTGTCAGATTTAAGATAGTTATAGTCGTTCAACTTCATAATTATCAGCGATAGTCCAATATCTGTCACTTTTACTTGTTTATTGGATTCATTTAGTGTTACTTATATGTTGAAATGTTACAAAATGTTAGATTTTGATGCGATTTATTTGATTCAGCTGCATTGGACTTGGAGTTATTGAGACTCTACTTTGTTTTTCAGATTGCTGATTTTAGATGTTGACTTGCTGTTCTGTTGTTGACTTAATTGCTTTATTAGCTGAATGTACTCACGCAGGAGACGTCGACAATTGAAGAAGCAAAGTTTTTCTAAAAGCTTAGTGACATTTTATGAACTTTTGATTTTGGAAAAAAGCTTTATTGATTGAGTAGTATCATGATTCGTGGGAAGTTTTTAACTGCAGTTATCTTTTTTCTGATGTAGGATGAGTGTTTGATTGCCATTTCTGATTAATTTAAAAACTTTAAATAATTGACATGGTAGTTAAACACTCTGCTTGCCCTTGCGAGAAAAAGCCACATTTTTGCTTTGCCTCTTCACTATTTTTCACAATGATGACATAAAGTGGGTGAAATAACACAAGAAAGTCGCCTAATCTCTGAAGGGACTTTTGCTCACGACTTTCTATGTTAAGGGGGCCTCAACTGCTGGAAATGTTAGTTGGTGAATTACTATGTACCTCAACTGCTGGAAATGTTAGTTGGTGAATTACTATGTAGAAACTTGGGTTGAGGGTCAAGTTGGTAGTTTTCTTGCATCCCCCGCTTGCAGTGCTCGGGTATCATATGTGGTCCCAAATTAAAGAATCTTTAGTACTTGCAATAAAGCATCTAAATGGGAGTATCTGGGATAATGGGGGTAGAGTAGACCACAAATGCATTGATCTATTTACTATTTTAATTCGTGAGAAAAAATCAATATTTTCCTAAAACAACAATTCTTTTCATTTGCAATGAATTTTATTATATGTATTACGTTATAACAATTTATTAAATTATTTATACTTTATGTTACTCTCGGTTTAAGATGACATCTCTTTGACCAATTTCTCTATCTTTTTGCATTTCAAACTATTAGTTCAAATAACTCGTGTGTTTGCTTTCAAAAATTTGCTGAAGAGTCTCAACCAGAATCTTTTAACTTTTTTTTTTTGTGTGCAAAAACTGTTCTTTAATAAACCTCCAAGAATAAAAAGTTTTTAAATTTTGCAAAAATTTTGAATACTTTCAGTTATTGCAAAAATTAAATTTTTTTTTTTGCCGGAAGGCTATGGTTTAGTGATAAGAGCGCAACTTATGATGTGTGGGTTAGGCGCAAAGTCATGGGTTCAACTTGTGATGTGTGGGTTAGGCGCAAAGTCATGGTTCAATCCCTGCCGCGCAATGGTCTTAGTATTTAAGTGGAGAATGTTAGAGGAATTGGCCCATTAATCATCCGGTTTGTGAGCGTGCGCCACTGGCCTCGGGGACTTCTAGGTTATAAAGAAAAAATGAAAAACTTCTCCTTGTTGCTTTTTGATTGAAAAACAGTTTTCCTTTTATTTGCAAAACATGCAAATTTTTTTTTAATCCAAAACAAGTTTTCCAATTTTTTTGAAGCAAATGCCACCTAATATACTAGTCTATTTAAAGATAACTCCTAGTGGATTTAATGAAAATGTGACGATGAAAAATATGTACGTTTCACATAGATGGTCTTGTTTTCCTTTTTGAATAGGCTGCCCCAAGTACCTTCTATCCATTTTATTCTTTTCTGGTGGGAAGACTGGAGTACAAGTCATCCACGAGTCAACATGTATTCATCGGTTACTGTCAAGTCAGTCGTAAAATGAATTCAAACTAGCCCTGCATATATGAGAACATGGAATGCAATTGAAATTTCCTACTATCCCAACTGAAGAAAAGGACAATTGTTTTTCAAGAAGGCTGAAAATTTTAGTTAACTTATGTGGCAACTTTTTGGGTGCTAGATTTCACTCTCACACGCTCTCTCTCTCTCTCTCTCTTGTGTGTGTCTCTTATTTCAGTTTTCTTGTTTTCATTATCTTCTTTCATTTGTTATGGCAGATTGCTTTATCAGTTCTGGAGTTAACTCAGGCCTCAGCTTCTAGTGGCAGATTGCTTCTAGCATTCTACTATTTTGGTACTCCACTTCATCGTGTATCTGGATTGTACTCAGCCTGAATATTAGCTTATCTCTGTGAGCGGTCTCACGGAATATATTGGCTAGGTTCGTCTGGCTTAATGTTGAAGTGTTAATGAGTAGCACAGGCAGTATTGTGTTTGAAGGGTGATCAAGGCAAGTCATTGCAATTGCAGTTGTTGGGTTATAAGACTTGTCAATCTGAGATATAAAAGTCGACTTATTGGATCTGGTGCATTTCAGGAATTTATTTCGTGGAAGTTATTCTTAGGGAAGTTCTTCCCATGAGGTAGCTGGAGCTATAAAATATCTTGTGGTTCACAAGCAAAATGCTATATAATTGGAAGAAGCCTCACATTATTTTCTCTACAGTGCTTGAGGTTGTTTATGTTGCAATATAACTAGCAATTATGGAACAACTATCAGAGAAAAAGTTCCCTGTCAATGCGAAAGATTATAAGTTATATGAGGAAGTTGGAGACGGTGTTAGTGCAACTGTGTATCGGGCACTGTGCATTCCTCTTAATGAGATTGTTGCAATCAAGGTTCTGGATTTGGAAAAGTGCAACAATGACCTGGTAAGTCTGCTGTTTTTGATTTTACTCGTGATATTAACATGTCTTTTAGATATATGTTAGATAGCAAACACCCTGGTATTGAATTTACTCAGAACAGTGCTGTCAAAGACCTGCTCTTTGATTTTAGATATTTTCTTGTTACCTGGTTACCTTTTGTGAAGTTACTTTTTCTTAAAACAATTGGCAATATTGTAAGAATGTTGCATGGCTATACATATTTGATCCATAGGTACAAACATGTATTAGTCTGTATAGTGTTGTCAAAGGCTCATTTGAGGCGCGCTTAAGCCTTGAAACTCAAGAAAGCTCAGGGTATGCGTTTCGCGTCACTTAGGCTGAGTCAGTGTAGGCAAGGCACTGAGGTGTGCGCCTCATTGCCTATAAGTTCTATTTTGAAAAAGCGGTACAAAACAATAACTATGATTGGCAAAAAGATATATAAATTGTTGAGAAAATCATTATGAATGAAATTGTCATTGCTTTCTTGCATGACATATATATTTTTATTTTTTTCTTCGTTGCGCCTTTTGTAACTAAAGCCCACACTTTAATTGCGCTTTGCTTCGATAGACTTGACCCTTTTTAAACCTTTTGCCTTTGACAACACTGGTCTGTACTATTAATGAAGCCCCTACTCCTTTGAGTAAATATCTTGGTATCTCACAATGTTATCAAAGGCGCGCTTAAGCCCTGAAGCGAGGCTCAAAACATGTTGAGCGCTTTGCCTTACTTTGTGGGCGCTTCAATGTCGCATAAAGGCTCTAAGGCATAGTTTTCCTTGCCAATGAGTGTAATCCTTAAAAGGCGATACTAAACAATTGATATTTCACTTTATCATAATATTTTTCAATTTCGTTGTCCATATATTTGTTATTCATGCATATATTTATTGGTCTTGGACTACATATACATATTTTTACCTTTTCTCCGGTTGCACATTTTTTCATTAAAGCCCACGCTTTATTTGCGCTTTGCGCTTAATGCCCTAACGGACCTTAGAGCTTTTTTTTTTTCGCTTTTCACCTGTGATAATACTGGTCTCTCATCATTACCTTGGTCATGCATAAAGTTTGTAACAAAATGTACCCAGGTTCTTATTACTAGCTTTAAGGAAGATGGGGCTCAATTGGTTCGTTTTCCTTTGCTCTACTTTCTGCAATTCAGCCATCATCTCTTTTTTTCTTTTTTTCTTTTTTTTTCATGAATCTTCCTTAGATTAGTCCATCTTTTAGTAAATAGATTTAATCCAAATTAAATCTGAAAAATCAAAAGTTCTTACTGGTATGCCTTGTGTAGTATGTGACACATGGTTTCCATATTTAGGCAGAATTTACCACATTGTAATCGTGTATCGACCTGTGAACATTTTATTCATATTGATGGCATCTTCGAAAGAATTTCTTTTAAGGAGCATTCTTGGGCCTAAACATATGCTCATTTCAATTGCTGAGACTTCCGGAATGTTTCTGTGGTTATAGGATGGAATCCGGAGAGAGGTGCAGACCATGATCTTGATTGATCATGCAAATGTATTGCGTGCACACTGCTCCTTCACTGCAGGTCACAGCCTTTGGGTTGTCATGCCATTCATGGCCGGAGGATCTTGCCTTCATATTATGAAATCTTCTTATCCTGATGGTTTTGAGGAGCCTGTAATTGCCACATTATTGCGCGAGGTCCTCAAAGCCCTTGTATATCTTCATTACCATGGACACATCCATAGAGATGTAAAGGTATCACCGTGTTACCTGGTTCTGTGTAATAACAGTTGCATGGCATTCTTACTTCATCCAAAAAAAGAAAGAAAGAAAGAAACAGTTGCATTGCATTCTTTACTAATTGTTTGCCATTTTTGAAGAAAAGGGGAGGTGATGCCTTCTTTTTGTACGTGACCGTCTAGGATTTTCAGCCTCTTTAATATCAAAGTTCGGTATTTTGTCCTACAGCCAATGCAAAAACATGTGGTCTTGATCAAATTTCTTAAGTTTCTCTTCTCTTTGCTCTTCTTCCTCCATTCTTTTTTCCCTGACAATGACATTTTCTTCATTCTTAATCAAATCGGCGAAGTTAATTTCATGTGGGAATATTTTTTAGCTAAAATCATCTGAGCTACTCTCGTTTTGCTGACTCCAGCATGCTTACTTATGCCAATCTTCAGCTTTGACTCATTATTTTAGTATATGTTCTCTGCAGGCTGGGAATATTTTGATTGATTCCGATGGTGCTGTTAAATTGGCAGATTTTGGAGTTGCAGCTTGCATGTTTGATACTGGTGATAGGCAACGTTCAAGAAATACTTTTGTTGGAACTCCATGCTGGTAAGTTTCCCAGGGCTGTGGTGAGGTGTGGTTTTTATTTGGTAGTGTCATCAGGATAGGCGCAGACTCTTTTACTTGTAACTGCAATTCCTTTTTTTTTTTTTTTTTTTTTTTTTTTTTTTTTTGAAATCTTAATCAGGATGGCTCCCGAAGTGATGCAGCAACTGCATGGATATGATTTTAAGTAAGTATCTGATCTGCATCATGGTTCTATTGTTGGTTTTAGGTCACCTCCCGTACCTTCTAAAAGTTGTTTCAAATTAACAGAGCAGATATTTGGTCGTTTGGAATAACAGCCCTTGAACTTGCTCATGGTCATGCGCCATTCTCCAAGTACCCACCCATGAAGGTTGATGGTTCTTTGCTATACAAAATAGTCATGGAAGTGCTTTCCATGTTTTCCTGGAAATTCGTTGTTTTGTGATCCTTTCTTCCTTCATAATTCAGGTTCTGCTGATGACCTTACAGAATGCGCCCCCAGGCCTTGACTATGAACGGGACAAGAGATTCTCTAAGGTTTGTTTGTTTGACAAAACTTTTCACTCATATTAAGGTTGGGTCTGAATTTTGGTGCTTTTGCAGTCTTTTAAAGAAATGGTTGCTGCTTGCTTAGTGAAAGATCCAAAGAAGCGTCCATCTTCTGAGAAGCTTTTGAAGCACCCTTTCTTTAAACAAGCACGATCAAATGATTATTTGGCACGTTCAATCCTTGATGGTCTCCCACCTCTAGGTGATCGTTTTAGGATGCTTAAGGTCTTGTCCCCATCTTCTACTTTGCTTTTCTAGCTGATGGCATTTCCCAATTCTGCGGAAGTCATATATGATTCTGAAATTTTCAATTTCAACTGCTCTATCAGGCAAAAGAAGCAGATTATCTCTTACAGAACAAGGCAATGTATGAGGACAAGGATCATTTATCACAGGTGAAAAATGAATGTGCCTAAACTCCAGATTTGAGGGTGCTAGAGAAATCTCACGATTCACAAACATATTGCTGTAGCATAATTTTGTGTTTTAGTGCAGGAATTAAGGCATTTTGTCACTATGGTTTTTTAACCATTTGTTTCGAGTCTTTTTATTTATTTATACTATAAGGCTTCAATCTTTTAGAGTAGCTAACTTTGCATGTAACGAAAC
>MCJB01048385.1:0-36178 GCA_002018475.1 Nicotiana obtusifolia | reverse complement strand
CCCCACCCCAAAAATAAAAAAGCAAATCAAAATTTTAATGTAATTCTGAACTTTCACTGATGCAGCAAGAGTATATTCGTGGTATCAGTGCCTGGAATTTTAACCTGGAGGATCTGAAGAGCCAAGCTGCGCTGGTATGTACTTATTGTCCATTCAGTAAAAACAATTTATTTAGCTAACACTGTAACAATATCATATCAATGTCTGATAAATTTATTCATCCTTTTCTTTTGCTGTCCATAGCTTCCAGATTATGACGACATTCCAGATGCTGAAGATTCAAGTACTAGTGGGAAGCTGCGGGAGGGGAATGGTGATATTGGTTCTATAGCAGAAAGTCCTAATCAGCCAAGTATTTCTCATGAGGTATTCATGTTAACCATGTTGAAGTACTAGTTGCTATCTGTGTGTATTATTCTTTTCGACGGATTTACACTTCTCTTTTTAAACTTTCTCAAACTCTTATCATACTCAAGTGCCTCCAATCTGCTATCTCTTTTTGAGTGAATATTTTTACAAGTTCTTCAAATGTGTCCTCCATTATCAGATTTATGATTGTAGATATCTCCATTCAGGATGAGCTGAATGATGATCATGATTTGGACAGTTCACTTGCTGCATTTCCTATTAAGCCTCTTCAAGCACTCAAGTAAGAATATTGTGTTTTTTCCTCATTCTGCTACTTCTGTTGGCACTCGATATTAAATCCATCATACTAACAAAATTAGAGCTGGTTGGTTTCATCATTCAAATGTGTATGTGTGAGTATACAGATATGTATATACACACACACACATATACATATCTTATACATATCACATATTCCTTGTATGTTTGTCTTGCTGAGACTGAATTACTCCGGAATGTGATGTGCTCGTAGAGTCTTGGTAAGTGCTGTGTGTATAATTATCTGAGGTATAGAATAAGCTTTAAAGTCCTGCGAATTCTAATGCACATTCCAACTGCTTAAATGGAGCTCATGACAGCCATGCATGCCTCTACTGAATAGCATGCGATCTATGACATGTTTTCTTATCTCACAGTTAAAAGTTTTGGTTCTAAATTTTTTTTTTTGATAAAGAAAGGTAATAAAACTTTTGGTTGTCATTGAGTTAAACCATGTCGTCCGACCTCTATTTTGTCTGGAATCTCTTCCGACAAGCTCTTGCTCCTGTGATAAGCATGCTTACATCAGATTGACAGATGAATGAAATTACCTGCTCACTGAGTAGAAAGTGGGCACAAGTTTTTTGAAGGACCGATTATCAAAGGAAAAAGGAAAATCAGTTAAGCCTGAAATGGTCCAGCAAGCGTGTAATTAGTACATTGCTGACTTGTTAGTTTTATGTTACTCTGTGAAAGTTAATGTGTACATCTTGTACCCGATGCAGGGGGTGTTTTGATGTGTGCGAAGATGACATAACTGCTAGTAGTCCAAGTTGGGAAGATGCTATGCAATCAGAGTCTAATCAGCAGAACCTTATGCTGTCACCTGCAAAAGTTGAGGACCAAGACAATGGAAAAGATGATGGTGAGAATCTGCGACAGAGTAGCTCCTTGCCACGTTCTGTTATTCCAGGGCATAAAAAGTTTTTTAGTGGTTCACTGCTACAGGATAATGCTCTTTCACCCAAAAAAGTTGTTACTGATGGCGAGAGGTATATATATGTATATTTATTTGTTTTCACCATTGAACTGCTAGACTTGGTCAATGTTTTCTGAAAGAAAAAGAAGTTGCAATATGTATGAAGGTAATTATAAACTTATAATAGGCTGGTAATACTACTTATATGCTGGTAGATCACGAAATTTTCTCAATTAAGAAATAAGAGTAGTCACAATGTGCGATCCCAAGATAAACGATTCTTGTTCTTGAAGTAAATGTTAGTTACTTGAAAATAAATGATTACTGAATAATTGCAATCGAGGAAGTAGTGGGATTCTTGTGCTTTGACGGTTCTGAATATTTTGACTGTTCTAGTTCTGTGGTGTCAACTTAATTGCTTCTAAGAAGTGTGGTGCTTCAAGTTCCAGCACATTTTTTGGTTACATTTTGATGTCAGAGATGATAGTTTCTCTAGACTGCAATTGGTCCACTTATGACCTACATGGTTTGAGTTTTGATGTTAGCTGCATGAATAAACTATTAGTTGGATGCTGCATCGTCTTTAGATTACGTGGAGACCCTTATCTAGGAAAATACGAGGCATAGGTGGCTACATAATGTCCAATTATTGGCGATGGTTTAGAGTCTATATTTTTCATATTTCAAGCAGTAAATTGTTGGTTCAAGCTGCATTATGTTGTTTCATTCTATATGTAGGGAATATCAACATCCAAAGTACCAGGCCGAACGAAACTATAGCGGTCCATTGCAGTATCGACATAAGAAAGACTTAGGTAATCCAGTCTCCGACAATGTATTCAGACGGGGATGTTAAAAAAACACAAGTTCCTGCAGATTCTTATGAGTTCTTATTTTATAAAGGAATTTGGTCTGTCACCTTTCTTGTTCATCTCTGAATATGCTTTTTGCAGGAGAAGATGCATCAGAAGGAGCTGTCGTCCAACGCAAGGGACGTTTTCAAGTCACATCAGCAGATCTGAGTCCCAAGGTATACATCTAGTAGTATCTTGTATTGATTGTCCGATCAGCTATAATATTGCATTGTGGTAGAGGATTTTGCTTCAACGGCCAGATTCTGTCTCTAATACATGTGAATTAACACGAAATGGCTAATGCCAAATATACATACATTGCACCATGCTTTCTGTTGCTTATTTCAACAAAAAAAGAAAAATCCTTCCTGGTTGGTGTGGGAGAAATCTGTTCTATGGTTTTGTTGGATTCTGAATTTTTCTATGAAATAAGTCTTAATTGAGAGGAGTGAAGCATTTTTGTGTAAGGCCATAGTTCTTTGCTTCTGTAACATATGGGCACAAAATAATTAATCATGTGATTCGTTTTTAGTGCTTTCAGCTGCTGTCTCCTTTCTGTTTGTCAAATGAGTTGCATTATGTATGGGTTTTCCTAGTTTCAGCATAAACCTCCCTATTTGGTGTTCTCATGGTTAGTGTCAAACGCAACAATCTCTCTTTGGGCGATGGCCTCGTAACCATTGCCATCTTTCATTTGTTCAGGAACCTACAAGCTGTTTCTTTAACCCAGGTCATGGAGGTTCTACTAGTCCAAGCAATCTAGTTGCTTCACTACTTCCATCATTGCAATGCATTCTACAACAGAATACTTTGCAAAGGGTAATTTCTACTAAATTAAATTGTGCGCATCTCTGTTATCTGTTGCTAATCCATTCTGCATCTTGTTAGGAGGAAATAGTGAAACTGATCAAGTTTGCGGAGCGAGCATCTGGTAAGTTTACATTTAATCATCACATTTTGACCATCACTACTGGGTATGCATAACTTTGTCGGATGTGGATTGTAGCTACTTCTCCTTTCAATGTTGGATTTTAGCTGTATTTATATGTTGCCCGTAACTAGTTTGTTATTTACATCTGGTGCAGTCAACCCTACAGACTTGGCTGAAGCTGGGACCAGTGATCTTCCGCAGGTAACTGGTTGTTCCTTATGTAGTAAGCTACTAGAAATGGCGGCACATCGTTTTAAAAAACTACTCTTTTTAATTATTAATAAGAGCTAAGAATAATAGACTTGGGAAATAAGTGTGGTGGAGATACTGAGCCCTAGGACTGTTAAAAAAGAAGACACGAATTATCCCTGACGACTTTATTTGCCAACTGAAGGTTAAGGGGTTAGAACTTTATTAGTAGGGTAGGTGGGGGGGGGGGGTTGATGTGCTCTATCCCATCCGTGGGTGTGAGGTAAAACATGTGGTGTATTTTGATTTATGGCCTCCTGCATCCTCTAACATCAGCACTGCCACTCTGCAGATGTCTCCTTCTGTTAGGGAGAGAGAACTGCAATCGATGGTCATTCAAATGCAACAAAGGTATGATATAGAGTTAAGGTCTACGACGTATTTAAATTTGACTGCTTTGTAATGTTCAACTGAACTCTATCAATTTTCAGCATTGGAAGTCTTGTGGAGGAGTTGCAGAGACAAAAGATGAAGAATATTCAGGTATGTAGCAGAATTGTTAGTAAATGCTTTCCTTTATTTTCTTTCAAAGATCTGAATATTTTTAGTTCGAAGTTCAAAAATTGAAATGAAATGTGGTGCTTCTTTTTGCTTGCATGTTATATTAAAATTTCCAAGTAACCGTTGACGACATGATTTTCTGAAGTTGTCATTTCTGTCTTGCAGTTGGAAAAGAAATTGAATACAGTGGTAAAGAAAGAATAGAGAAGGTTGCACCACATGGCTGGTGAAGTTTCTCTCATGCTCGTGCTAAGGCACATCGTGAAGTTACTTGGGCGAATGGGTTGTAATTTTTGTGTAAAGTAGGCACCAAAATTTTGAGATGCTATTCATTGTCAGAATATCTATGATCTATTGTAATATATACCAATTTGGTATTGTATTTAAGTAGTTGTCCTTCAATATTAATTGAAAATCAGGGAGCAAAAATTGCTATTTGTGTAAATTACCCTGCAAAACCTTGTTCCTTGTTTCAAAGTATGACCAATAAACCTGTATGGAGGAGTCTATTCTATTCCATTTGAAATTCTTTGCTTTGATGTTTTGGGTTGTTGGTTATGTCAGATCTATCCTCTTTTTTCTTAAACATAGCTGAATATTGGGGTTCTCCCACGCAGAAAATAAAAGGGCCCTGGTTTTCTAAAAAGCTACTGAAACACTCGAAGATATAGTTTTTTAATTTAATTTAAAATAGAGTAGAAAATTATATGATTAAAGTTGCACTGTACTACAGAGGACTTATCTCCTACTACCTGATCCCATATTTCACTTCTCGGGAGTTAAAATGAAGCGGGGGTTATCACGATTTTAAGCATATTAACTGTATGTTTTTCTTTTTATATCGTATGACAAAATTGAAGAATATAGTAATTTTTCTGAGCTTAAAATTTAGATTTTACACTAGTTTGCGCTCACGTGTTTGCCTGGTGGCAGTAGCAGAGAATGAAAAATGGATTTTCTTTTAAACTTTAACAAGCAAATGAAATTCTTGCCTACTTATCTATCGGAAGAAAATACAATAAAGATGTTTTACGTATTCGTTGTGGAATATTACGTTACTTTTAAGGTTGAGATTCCAACTTAAGAAGAATTTGGGCAACAAAAGGAAACGCCGTTGCCGGGGATCGAACCCGGGTCACCCGCGTGACAGGCGGGAATACTTACCACTATACTACAACGACATTGTTGTATGCTTAAGCTTCAGACTTTATTTGACTAACCACAAACTGGATATAATTCAACACAAGTTCCTACCTTTCCATGACATGTATATAAATTTGTTACAGTTACCAAAAGGACGAGGATTTTGCACCATAACAAGATAATAGTCATTAGAATTTTAGAAAAAAAGAGCAGATTCTTACGTCGAAATGTAATGTAAACAATTTAGATTTCAATTTTTCAACGAAGTCCTTTCAGCAAAATCGAAGCCACTAAGTGCACACAAGGGAAAGAGGGCAAGTTCCTTGGGTGCCAAAACATTACGACGATTACACAGGTTCTCAGGGAGCAAGAAATGCTTTTCTATAGTCTAAGCCGAAAAGCCATTTCTTTCAATGAAGATGCCTATATAAACACACTTGTTCCCATTTTTCTATCAACCAATGCAAATCAATAATTTCTCTCACAAATTTTAGAGTCTAGAGAAGTCTTGCTATAATAGAACAATAATACATCAATGATGAATAAGCATAAGCACTTCATAGCCTGAGATAATAATTAAGTTTCCCTCTTGTGGCTACAACAGGTCCGTAAAATATGAGGAATCCAAAATTGACAGAGTCCAGGTCACCATAGGCAGTTCTCAGTCACAGCTGAAACAATGCCTTTCAAGGTGGGCTGCATAGAAAAAGAGGGCCATGAATCAAAGGGAAGAAACACTTTTATGTGCGAAAGAGAGTAATATATCTTCACGTTACCAACCAGAGAGTGGTCTCGTAGACCAAGAGACAAGACCAAAGACCTAGAAGAACCTGTGTTACTGCAAATTAATCAAGGTTTGGAACAGTAAAGAGAAATCAATCTCTCATTCAGGCATCATTCTTCACAAAGAGTGGAAATCATAAACTTTATTTCCCACACATACCTTATGTGTTCAATAATCTGCCGAGCGCATGCAACTAGCATGGGCTGCAGAGCAAAATGCAGTTTATAAAGTTGATAACCATACATGAGAGGACATGAAATTGTTGCAATATATTCTAAATTACCTCATCGCGTTTACCCAATAATACAGAAACACTAAAGGTTGGATGGATCAACACCCCTTCCTCCTTCCTGCACAGCAAAACTACAAACCTTACATCTGTTGTATGGAAAAACTCTTTTCAACTGAGTGACAAGATCAATAATGAAAACAACTCAAATATGCAGCTACAAGATCTGAAGAGTCATTCTCATTACAGCAATAGGAAGAACAAGTGAAACTCCAAAGCAAATATGACTTAATAGGAACAAAAAGATACAATGATTTCACATAGCACAGATCACAAAAAGAGTATCGACGGGCTTCAATTAAAAATTGATTTTCTGCCCAAACCAAATATGCGTTTATCAAAAGAGATCTGAAATACGGCAATTTTTAAGCAAGAACAGTTCCGAAAAAGATGCAGACCTGGCATGCAGAATTGTACCCATACTTCCTATTTGAGTAGCTATAACCTGAAAACAACAATAAAGGTTCAGAAATGCTCTCATGTGACTACAACTTCAAAACTAAATCAGGTGTTACCCACTCACCAGAAAATGGTCATCATAGGCACAGATGACTATATCTGTTTTATTTCCCTGCATATATGAGGTTTGTAAGATAATTTAGCTCAAGAGAATAGAAAAACTAGAAACATTTTTCCACTACAGCTGCATTTCAACTGCATTAATTTTTTTTTCTCCAGCAAAAGCAAACTTGAAGGATGTTTCGTCATCTCCCTAAACCTAATGTGTTTCTTATTTTGCCTCCAAAGTATAGATTTCCAGATATATCTCCATACAATCCAACTATGTTCATTTTAGAACAAAAAACATTATGCTCAACTCATGAATACACAGAATATAATCCTCCTCAGCTCTTTCTGTAACAAATTTTGGAATCAGAAATAACAGAATCATTCAAACGCAAGCTTCATGCTATTTTTAGTAAAATAACAAACAAACAAACACAGATCCACAGACACATCTTTGATACATGCGAACAAAAGTTCAGTGTAAGCGAAATGGAAGAGAAGAGAGAACATAATCTTTTTTACTTTGATATGGAAACGAGAGAAGCTAGCTAATCCATGACCTAAATGAAAAGGAATTATCTTTAGAAAGGATTATAGTTTAAATGACAAGATTTTCCAAATTAGCAAACACATAAGCCAATAACAATAGCTGAACCCAACTTGCTTGGCATAGAGGCATAGTTATTATTATCTTGTACACACCAATAAACAACAGTTAGGGCATTCTTCAGCTTCACGTGTAACACATACTGTCAAATATAGCGTATGTACATAAACCCCATACCACTGAAAATATTGTCCGCCAAAATTTTTAGTTTTCCATTTCCAACAAGACAAGCTGCAAACTGACAAAGTCACAAAATTTTCCTTTCTTCTTTCTCCTTTATGCCTTCCTTTACCTATATCTCATTCTCATGTTCAAAGGAAGGATTTCTATTTTCCTTTTTCCTCTGGTTGTATTTTACCCTTTTTTTCAAATGTGGAGGTATATATCAACCAATCAACTCCGTCATCATTCAGAACTAGTTTGTGTTGTCCATAATATGATCCTTTGTTTGAAGTTTTGACTTGACATTCATTTTGAATAGCTTAATCACACAGGAAATTTTCAAAAAAAAAAAAAAAAAAAGCCCATTCTAAGAAAGGCATCATAGATAATTACAGAAATTGCAAGGGATAGTATAAATATTCCAATGTAAAAAGGGTAAAATGTCGAAACATGCCTTAATATCAAGTGCAAGCTTCTTGTGCTGGACCGGTATGTCCATAGCTTCCTCTACTATTCCACCTTACAAAAGAAAAGCAAATTACTTACAGTTTACAATAAGAAAATGAAACTAAAAGCACAAGAAAATCGCAACGAGCTTCCAATTTCTATATGTCTTTGTTTCCTTTTTCTTAATTCTTATTTCCTGTATTTGATGCTTGTTCAACAAGAAAAAGAGAAGCTTGTTAGTTGCAAGTAAGCACAATCACTGCTAACACAATTCTACTTCTCTACTGCATTTTTATTTTTCTAATTCAAAAACATTGCTTGGCCGTTGCAAGAAAAAAATTGAAGAAAGAACAAAAATACCTGGAAAAATTGAGCTTTAAGCAGAAACTGGAGGTAGTAAGTTAAAAAGAGCTCTGAAGGCGGACACCGTGTTCCCGAAGACGAGAGGTGCCGAGTCCTATTGCTGGGCCGGGAACGGAAGTAGTTGGGCCTCTGTTGGACTGGTTCGGTTCTTGAGGAATTTTTGTAAACCAATATAGTTAGAGGGGGGTTTTTGCAACGCAATTTTGGGATCAAAATTGAACCTATACCAATTTGCAAAAAAGTTTGCAAGTCTATCCACTTTACGATCAACTTCAGACTTATCGGATCTGAAGTTAAAAAAAAATTAATTTGAAGTAAAAAAAATTACACTTCAAATGCACTTAAGGCCAAATAGATTTGAAGTGCAACCAATAGTTTCTTGCACTTAAAGCCAATAAGTCTGAGCACTTCAGATGCACTTAAGGCCAAAAGGTCTAAAGTGCAACAAATATTTTCCTACACTTAAGGCAAATAGGTCTGAAGTGAAAATTTTCATTTCAAATGAACTTAAGGCCAAATAGGTCTGAAGTGCAACCGATGGTTTTCATGCACTTTAAAAAGGCCAATAAGTCTTGAAGTGAAAAATTACACTTCATATGCACTTAAGGCCAAATAGGTCTTTAGCGCAACCAATGGTTTCATGCACTTAAGGCCAAATAAGTCTGATGAAAAAAATTGCACCTCGGATGCAATTAAGGCCAAAAGATATGAAGGGCAACCACAATTGTTTGATAAAAAAAATTCCATTGCAAAAAACTCTTGGTTGCTTTCTCTGTTTCAAGGGAGCTCTAAAGCTCTGTTAAAGTTTTCTCAATTTTTGATTCAATAATTTCATTCCTAAAAGATTAAGGACTCTAATCCCCTTTTTTTTGGGGTTTATTTTCTCTTGTCTGATATAGTAATGAACAATATATTTTTATTTTATTTTCATCACATAATGCTCAACAAGTACTTAGTAATTAGTATCCTTACACTAGAGTGTTTGTTATAACTTATGGAATATTTATTCATCTAATAAGAATTCCTAACTGCTATACAAAATACATTAAGTTCCCGTTTCTTCTCCTAATGCCCTATGACTTTGCTGATGGGTCAAGGCCCCTTTACATACTTTCCTTTTTTGTTTTATGAGTTGTTCTCTTTTCCTTTTTCTTTTTCTTTTTTTTGCAATTTACTCAACTATTGTTTTTAATGAGAGGTATTACAAAAGGTGGCAAATGATCGCCAGAAAAAGAAAATGGTTTTTCCCTCTGTTTTCTTTCAAAAAAATTGATTCATAATCGTTGATAGATAATGAATAATTACTCCGTTCACTTTTATTTTGTTCACTGTGAACTTTGTACACTTCTTAATATAAAATAAATAAAGTGTATAATTTATCATGATACTTACATTAATTGATGCACATTTTTAATGAATTTAAAAAAATAATTTGAAATGAATAATTAATATTGTGAATGTAATAGAAAAAAAGAAATTATCTTTTTTTGATATACAAAAAATAATATAATAAAAATTTATTTTTAAAATACGGAACAAGTAAAAGCCAAAGAAGGGAGTAATTATTTTAAAAACAAAGAAATGGATACAGGAAAAACAAACGAAGGCCAAAAGATGCTCCTGATCAGCGGACGTTGCCATTAACAGATAGTGGAAATGAAGACAACTAGAAAAACACACAAGTACGCCCTCCGTTCACGTGGAGAAACAACAAGATGTGATCTACAAATAGTTATTGCACAAATAATCGGTCAAATTTAATATTTATTTTTTTTAATCAATATATATAGATTATATATAGATAATTTATATTTATACATATATTATACATGAATTATATATATATTATATATTTGTGAACTATTTTTAATTTAAAATATTAAGTGAGCGGCTATTTTGATTAATTTTTTTTTTAATGACGTTCGGTGATTACAAGAGTCCGCATTAATTTACTATAATCAACTGGTAGATTGAGTTAAAATGCATATGAGTTTATAATAATTAAATGATAAAAATGTTTGTAAAGGATACAAATCATGTATTCACTAATTTGATACTGCCTTTGTTTCAATTTAAATGATACACATTTTTTATTAGTCCGTTCAAAAAATAATGACATATTTATATATTTGAAAATAATTTTTTTTTATCTTACCCACTTTACCTTTAATGAGAAGCTTTTATAGTCACACAAATGTTTGAAATTAATATTTTTAAAAGACATTCTTATCATAGTGGTGAAAGTTGATACGTGTCAAAAATATTTCCGTCTTTTTGATCAAATTTTCGCCTTGAAAACGCTACATATTGAGAGGTCGTTTGGTAGGTTGTAGTAAGTAAAATAATTCTTGTATAAAAATTTAATTCATCCAATATAATATTTGATTGCTCAATTCAATTTATACATACCTAATACATGAATTACTTATACCTCATAGGAGGGCTTAGCTAATAACAAGGAAACTAAAGGATTACTAATCCCTGCATTAATTATACCTAGATAAGACCCTAAAATTACTAAACCGCTTTCAAACCCTTTTCCTAAATTTTTTTATATACAGAAAGAAGAATATTCAAGGGTATAATTGTAAAGAAGATTTTTTACATTTTTAAACCAAACACAAGCTTAGATTCTACATTGCATAGCTAATTTTTAATACAATGAATCAAACACTTGATAAAAAATAATCTCAGCACTATAATTCATACATTACTAATCTCTGCATTACTAATCCCTGCATTATTTGTATTCGTACCAAAACAATCCTGAATCACAAAAAAAATAGAAGAAGAAAATGAAGATATAGCTAGGAAGAGTTGTAAAGAGTGGGGCTATAACATCGGGGGACAAGATTTGACAAGAAAAAAAAGAAGTATTTTTCTCTTTTAATGATTGTGACTCGTGATGATTACAGTCCGAGAGATTAATGTGTATGAATTAGAGGGGATGTCTTAGATAATTGAGAAATTAGAGAGTCTATTGAGTCTTGCAAAACAAGAAGGGAAGTCTAAGTGGGGTTTGGACACTTAGACTTAGTAATTTTTTACAAAAAAATAGTATTTGGAGTTTTGTGAAAAATAATATTTGAAATTTAAAATTACGTTTGAATATGTATTTCACTTGAAAAAATATTATAATTTTATGAGTAGGAAAACAAACATTTCTGAAAATTTTGAAAAAGTGATCTTTAAAAATTCTATTTTCGAATTTTTTTTCAAAAACTTACAAAATTTCATGGATAAATACGCTTTTGAAAAAGAAAATAAAGGTTGAGAAAAAAAAAATTATATATGGACAAACAACTCCTAAGTGAATCATTTTTTGGAGTAATGAACATATGTAAATTGACAAGTGAGGCTTGCTCAGTTGTTAAAAGCACCTCCACTCAGGACCTAATCCGCTTAAATAGGGAGGGGTTTAAAAAAAAAAAAGAATATATGTAGATTAAACGTCGCCTAGAGCACAATACGTTTAGAGGGTTAGTCCAATTCAGTGGCTGAGTGTTGACAATTAAGTAATTTTGTGATATAATTGGACGACTAGCTATCTAAACTGGGTTCTAAATGCTGCTAGTTCTTCGTTTGAACGTTTGGGACCCATTATGCATTTATTTTTTTGTATTTTTTTTCCAATTTTTTTGGTTCAAATTCGTGACATTTGATTAAAGATACGTGGAGAGATTATATCTATCAACTTACAAACTTTTGATGGTCGTTTATGTATAAAGTTATTTTCGAAGAAGTATAACTATTCAAAAGTTAATTCGATAGAAAAATAAAGCATCATAATTTAATTGAGTAGTTAGATATATTTGCATCCTTAAAAATTATAAACAATCATGCATAGCTCTAAAATACAAATGAAAGAAAATTGAACATATTTTGAAATCCGTTTACCCTTAATTACAGGTAACAATTAAATTTATAGGTTGTTTTAAGGATACGTGACTTGGCCTGATACAATTAAAGAATGACGATAAAGAAAGGCTAAATTAAATAAGTAAGAGAGTAAGCTAACCACCGAAGTTGAGTAATTCAGCTGTGATGGAACGAACAAGAATGAAATTAATATTTGATGAAGAAAACAGTTGAAATGTGCTAAACTTTGTCTATTGATCGTATTTTGTGTGTCCTTTTTACAGTAGGGTTGTCTCTTTATATAGGAAGGGAAAAAGAATTGTATACAAGGTAAAAGACTTATTTACAGGGTAAAAAATCCCTAAAATTATTGGGTTCAACGTCTTTGCTGATTTGGGCCGTGATTCCTGTCGAAATGTTTGGATGTCACGAGATTTCCCTTCCGTTATATAAACCTGATATTTTTACCATAAGATGTTTTATCCGGACCGGTCTCGATAATCTCATCCCGAACGCCTTAGCTTCGAGCTTCGTTCTGATGATGTCCAACCTCTGACTCTCTTTCTCGATGTGCTGGTCCTGACTTACAGGAGGGCGATCTCAATTGACGCCGACCTTCAAAACCCAAAATCGATGCTCCCTATGCAATTGATCATACCCGATCCCATACAATATCTAAAAAAGGAAAGAGTTTTTCCAACTTCAGCTTTCAATAGTCAAAAAGAAATTTTATTTGTATAATTTTACAATTATTTAATTTGAACTAAACGTGTATAAGATATCAATTATCAAATCAATTTTACCTGTTATAATTGTTGAGTTGTCCCACATCGGTGCGATTTGAGGTTTTTGGTCTCTTTATATGATTTTGAGCAATCCTCATCTCATAAGTTAGCTTTTGGGATTAAGTTAGGCCCAAGATCCATTTATCATGGTATCAGAGCCAGACCCATCTCAATTATTATTACCGATATTGGACCTTCATTTATGTAGTAAGTTGGCCCAAACTTAAAAACGAGCCGTATTGGCATATTGCCGAACATTAATAAAGGTGCTTTGTGCATGATGCATGCACTCAATTGAAAAAAAATTAAAAAATCCTCTAATTTGTCGCACAAATAGACTCTCAAACTCCTGGTCTCACAATTCACAAACAGTAAAAAGAAGAAGCGGAATAATAGCTATTCAGTAGCTTAAGCTAAAGTGTAAAAGTTACCGACTTAATCTGTACTAGAGAAAATGGGAATTGTATGCCCCGATGAAAGCAAGAGGATAGAAATCGAGGAATTTCGCCGGATGTTGCTGTCATACGCGGCGGTGCACCGGACAAAAGCCGCCACCGCCGCCGCCGCCGCCGACGAATTCCGCAATCCACAGCAGTTGCCCACTGCAGTTGAACAGAACCGTGAGCTTGAAGAGAAGAAGGTATGCGTCACCAGTGGCGTATCCTTCCTCGGTATTGCTATCGTAAACCAACTCTTACTCCGTGGATACTTTGTACGAGTCATTGTCGAAAAACAAGGTGCCAATATTTTATTTTGTTTTAGTTTTTTGCTCCTTCTCATTCTCCCTGTGCCTTTGGTACTGCGTAGAAGAAAAGAGGAAGATAAAAGTAATTTCTGATTCCCGAGAATAGTGCAGTTGTTTGAATTTGGTCAACTGGAATCTGGTGTGCTGCTTTCATCAATGACTATTGCCATTCTCTATGGTTTTTACTGGAATCGCGTGATTTAATGTTCCTTTAGATCTTCACTGTTGAATATGTTAAAATTAACGTGAACCACGTGATTTCTTTTTTCATCCTGTTTTAATTTGCCTAAATTGACGTTCGATTTCGTGTTCTGGAACGTTATATCATCAGTTCATTCTTTGGTGACTTCGCCGACTCTGTTAGAGTTGTAGAATATGTTTATTATGGATATTTAGTTGCAATTACATGTCTGTCCGTTCTTAAAAATTAAACTCAAATCTAAATGATAAAGAATTAGTTGCCCCTATGTTTTTACACTAGTCCTTATCAATTGAAAATGATTAAGCAATCTAATAAGATAAGAATATATATTAATTAATCGAAAGAATTTTATGTGCAAATACATATAAACATCGGATGCCAATAAATTCTTTACCGATCTAAATCTAGTTCGAGCAAATTGTTTGGGCGGGACATATATTCTAAGATTGTTTAATGCAGAGGATCTGGAAAAGCTAAGAGAGATGGAAATTACTGGAGAAATGAGAAAGTCCATGAACAACACAGTAGAGGCAGTAATGGCAAGTCTAAATGATGTACAAAGCCTATCAGAAGCATTCAACGGTTGTCGTGGCGTCTTCCACACTGCTGCCTTTGTGGACCCTGGTGGCCTATCTGGATATTCAGTATGTCTTCTTACACTCTCTCTCTCTCTCTCTCCCATACTGTTGATGACACCAAAAAAACAGGGAAATACATTTCTTGTGCATAATTAGTAAATTAATAGAAGAATTAACTCAAATAGCTGCACCCCTGACCACTTAAACTAAAAATAGCTGGTAGTATAATATATGCATAATTTATATATTATACGTGTATAATTGTGTATTATCTACATATATGACTAGAAAAAATAAACAATGAACAAATTAATATTCTAATAATCACATTTGAGTAAAAGAGTTTGGTACGGTTTATTAGAGCAAAGATCACAATTTCATCCACAATGCGCCCGTTCAATGCTAAATTTCCCTTTCCTCTATTAACTCTAATGAATGAAATCGTTACTGCTCTGTTTCTATTGTCATAATAAAATTCTGAAGTTATTTGGAAAAAAAAAAAAAAAACCTAACTACTTTATTCTTAAAATCTTTGAGTCGACAACTATTTTTTCAAGATATAATTCCAGTAATCTTATTGCCAGAGTCTGAGTGCGTCTTTACGGAACCATGCCCCCAGCAATTTGGATATACCATTGTCCTTCTAGAAAACATGTCGTTATCTGGCTATTTCAACTTGCAGTACTTATTTCAAAGATGGGCAAATGTCGCTATTAATTATTGGCATCTTTTGTTTGGCAAATACAAATTGCACGCAGCATGCGGTTTCTCTTCAACAATATTTTAGTTGCATAAACACCACATACCATTGTGTACAAGTTAAAACGTTACCATATTCAGATATTCTAGTCATCTACCTATATCGGACGGCTCATCATCTGTGTGTTTGTTAAGTACTTGCCGAACTTTCTGTTACTTAGTCATGTGGTCTGAGCAAAGTTTTGATTCGTTACTCCTTTTTGTAGAAATCAATGGCTGAAGTAGAAGTGATGGTAAGCAAGAAGGTGACTCAAGCATGTGCTGTAACACCTTCCGTCAAAAATTGCGTGCTCACATCCTCACTTTTAGCCTGTGTATGGAAAGATCTTAATTCATCAACAACAATTGATCATGACAGCTGGAGTGATGAGTCTATATGCATAAACAAGAAGGTACATTAAACTGATTATAGAGTGCTCTTCTTCCTATATTCAATATAATAAGACTTTAAAAGTCATACCTCTTAAAATAATAAGATGAGACTTTCATGGGTCCAATTTATATCCCTAGTGCTTAGCCGGGAAATGATAAGATGAGAGTCAAGTTGACACTTTTTGTCCGAAAATTATACTATTTAAATAGGTAAATTTTTTATGTATATACACTATGTGTTAATTCCCTTGTCTATTTCATAGATTTACTTATTTAAATTTTGAAATATTTTAATGAAAATCCCGGCTACACTACTGTTTTGCATATGTAAAAAGATGTCGCCAATGAGACTAGTGGTTGCGCACTCCTCATACAGTTGCAACAAGCACTAAAAAGCACAAGGGACCCCTCGTTCCTGTGCAATGCAAAAACCAATGTAGTTTAACACATTATAATTCTAGTAACCAATCAATGTTTAGTGTAAAAAGTAACTTACATATTTTTAACTAATTCTTTTACACTGTGTGTAGTCAAGATAACAACGAAGCAACTTCTAGTCGTCCACTTACACTAACAAGTCGTAACCCATTAAAACCTCTCTAATTTCGAGAGTCAGTCAAGATCTCATGATTGACTAAGATACAAAATTGTACAAAACTGGCAGTTATGGTATGCGTTGGGTAAGCTGAAGGCAGAAAGAGTAGCGTGGAACGTAGCTAAGGAGAGTGGATTCAAGTTGGCTACTATTTGTCCTGGCCTAGTAACTGGTCCTGATTTCCTCAGCAGGAATCCAACCTCCACCATTGCCTATCTTAAAGGTGATCTGCAATTTTCTTTTCCCCTAAATAAGGGCAGTAAGCACTTCACATTTTTTGATTCTGAGCTAATTAATACCTTTGTATATGATATTCAGGAGCCCAAGAAATGTTCAGAAATGGACTCTTGGCGACAGTGGATGTTAATAGATTAGCATTATCACACGTATTGGTATTTGAGGAGATGAAAAACACAGCTTCTGGCAGGTATATTAGTTTTGATCGAGTGATTAGAAGTGAAGAGGAGTTTGACAAGTTAGCAAGAGAAACAGGCATCGAATTTAGAACGATGAGTACAAACTCCTTAATTGGTGCCTCCAATACTCACTGGATTGGTATTAAATTGTCAAATGCAAAGCTTTGCCGTTTAACGTCTGCAACATATAGATGTAATAGTGAGTGCTAGCTCCCGTCAATAAATTCAATACTCTATGCCTCTATCAAAATTTTGGGCGCACAGCAAGTAATGTATGATCCTAATTAGACTGATGATAAGCAAGGAAAAGATTTCTTACTGGTTCTTGACCAAATGGAACTAAATGTTCAAACCTTATACTTTGAGGAAACTATGCAAACTACCTATTCAATTCAAAATAATTAGTACCTTTTTTACCCGTTCTCATAACAGTTACATAATGTGCATCGTACAATAATATATTACCCCATCAACCTCCTATCCAGTGGTGGATCCAAAATTTTAAAATCGTGAGTGCTCACTCTCTGGCCATAAAAAAAAATTGATTCATGCAAGAATCATTCCCTAACCACTTCATATTTGTGCGTGCTTTCTAGTTCTTTATACCAGTATTTCCTGTATTTTCTATATAATTATAGAAAATTTGCGTCGGGTTAATGGGTGCTTCACCACCCGAAACGGTCAACGTAAATCCACCCCTGCTCCTATTCCACAGCATGAAAAAACAAGATGCACAAACCCTAGCAGTCTCACTAGTCCTCTCACTCTGTCTAACTAAAAGCTGCCCTCTCATGGCTTCTTCATCCCTAGACCCGCTTCACACGCCTCTATTTTCTATTAAACTGAGTCGTACAGTACACTATCTTTACAACAGCTTTGGCATCTCAGCCGTCAGCACCAACGAATTTTTCCCAATATCCCGAATTCGTCAAGATTTTTCTTCTTCGTTTAATTGATAAAACTTGCCTGCCTTTTAGTTGTATAGGTATTCAAGAATTTTTACCTCATAAATTTGTGGTTGTAAAAACAAGCCATGAAAGGATTAAAACTAATTTCCTGTTTCCTCTTGCAACACACATACCAGCTTAAGCATTTGTGCACAATTAGCTAAAACAAGATTATGTACACCATTTAATCAAAAAAAATATATTGACATCTACGCAAGTGCAAAAAAATCACTTTACAAAAGCTTTTTTAGTGTCTAAATTAACAAAAATAACGTTGAATGTCACTATAATTAAACAAGAACAGTACTATCAGCAATGGCACTAACAATCTTATTTTTTCTTTTTCAAAGAGGCGAAGCTCAGATATGTTGGAAAACAATATATTCCCTGACCTCATTAAAGGTCTCATAGAGCTGGGTTAGATTTTGTCATCACTGCATCGCACCCTTTACCAATTTCGCTAAAAATAAATATTCCTAAAGTAATAAACTGTTTGATTTTTTTTTCACCCCCAAATTAAGAGTATGTATAATATTTTCACACTTCACAGGTGACTCAAATCCAACACCTAATGGTCCGTGAGTGGAGGTGCTTTTACCAACTGAGCAAGCCTCGCTTGTCTAAGTGAGAAAGAAATGTACTAAGGCGTTACTAGACCAGCTTCAAAGATTTGTTAAAATCTCAGCAAATCTGAAGAGCCTAAGCAAGTTTAATTTACGAGCAGATTAACACCTCCCTTCCCATCTCCTCTTATTGGAAGAAAAGGGGGCTGCCTGAATTTCCACTCGGTACCAAAATTTAAACAGAAAACCCAGAAATAACAAATAAAAACATACAGAAAGTAAAAGAGAAAGAAGATGAGTTTACATAGGGCTCAGAGTGTTGCTTAATGTGCTCAAAGAAGAGCAAAGCTCTTCTCATACAAGAGGTGTCAGAAATAATAAAAGCAATCATCATCGCCCAATCCCTCCACACAAAAAAAAAAAAATAGATATAAAAAGAAACAACTGAATTGCTGAAGTGTATAAGAATGAAAGACGCAGGAGTTTACCTAATGAAAATGGAGGAAAATAGAGTGAATACTTATAAGGGAACCACGAGCTGCAAATTAGGGTTTACAATTTCGTACTCTCATCCACGAGGATGTACTTCATATTTTGCTGATGGGCCTTAAATGGATATGCCCAGCCCACAAGTCGTAAATCACCGTATGGATCTTTTCGCTGGCTCGGATTTCCAAACGGATATTGATAGCACCAAAGTCTACTCCAAATAAAATTTAAAAAACTTAAAAATCTTTCACGAGCTAACTTCGACATTAGGGCCGAAATGCTCCCGGATTACCCGAAATCCGATCCAAGTCCAAAAACATCAGATGAATTTATTGGAACCATCAAATTTCAATTTCGAGGTCGTTTACTCAAAATATTAACTCAAGTCAAACTTTGCCATCCTATGTCACTATTGAAAAATTAAGTGTTCGGATCACAAATTTGACGGGCTATTTGTGATAAGATCCTGGTAAAGCTCCAATAAGGCCCAGTAGGCAACGACGTAATTCAATTGGATCAGAAACCTTTAAGCTTTAACATTCAGTTCAGCGGACCAGCCCAAAACCAGTAGTGCCACAACAGCCCAGAATGAAAATTGAAGGGCAATTTGGTAGGCCTAATACATTAATTAATATGCAAAAATATTATATATTTTGACAGCTATTATTTTTGGGAGCGGTTATATTGTGTAGTTTTCTCTGAAATTTAATGGGTCAATAGTGGATCGACAATGATATTCCTTCTTAATATTTTTATCTTTTCACATTCTTCGTATTTGATTAGGTACGAAGTTTAAAAAATAAAGAAAAAAAATTTAGTGCATACCAAAAATATTCTAAAAATCTATAATTATAAACATATCATATGACAATATTTCATTGTGGTTAAATTGAGAAGTCCAACGTTAAACAATTAAATATAAGAGAATGTCCTTCTTTTCTAAAAGACTAAAAGTAAAAGGTGACAAATAAAATGAAATAGGATAGAAAGAAATTCGGAAGTCCAACTTCGACTTGTAACAGTGCTATGTCTGAAACGTGGCTTTTTGGTCCATGGGCTGTACCGTTGGGAACCGGAGAGAATACCTTCGGGGCTCGTTTGGTAGGCTGTATTAAGTAAAATAATCTTTGTATAAAAATTTAATCCGTTCAATATAATATTTTGTTGCTCAATTCAGTTTATGCATACCTAATACATGGATTACTTATACCTCATAGGAAGGCTTAGCTAATTACCAAGGAAATCAAGGGATTACTAATCCCTGCATTAACTATACCTGGATAAGACCCTAAAATTACTAAACCACATCTCAAACCCTTTTCCTAAATTTCTTGATATACAGAAAGAAGAATATTCAAGGGTATAATTGTAAAGAAGATTTTGTATAGTTTTAAACCAAACACAAACTTAGATTATACATTGCATGGATAATTTTTAATATAATGAACCAAACACTTGATAAAAAATAATCCCAGCACTATAATCCCTGCATTACTTGTGTTCGTACCAAACGACCCCTTAAGGTTAGATGAAATTAGAAAGAAGAGTTAATAAACGAGCAAAATCAATTTCGGCAGAAGCGAATCATAAATTTAAACTTTATAGGTTTAATATCTGAGTTTTTTAACATTTAATTTATTGTATTTTTAAATTATAGATTCATAACTACTATTTATTGTATTATTACTAAATTTTTTTTATATATTATGCTCCGCATTAAACGTATTGGAATAAGATGAACCTAGTCACAATACTCTGCAGATAAGCAGATATAGTATATTATAATCACGCTGAGAAAATGCTTAGCTGTAGTCAAGATTTAAAAAATTATATGTTGAAAATTCAATGAGATAGTATATGTTTATTATTTGGACCTGAGTTACATAAATTACCATTGCAGATGCCTTGAGCTTAGATCCGATCAAAGATCAAAAGAAGAAATACTGTGGCTAGTTTTGCTTGTACCTCAGAGCAATTTTGGGGTACTCTGCATAATTGGATGCAACCTCTTATTTTTGTGGCTACCGATAAGAAGCTAAGGTACTTCTGCTAATTGCATTGCCATTCTTCATATTTTCATTTCTTCTACTCTTTCCACCATATGATTTTCTTTTGCCATTCTTCACATTCATCTTTTCTTTTTTTGTTTCTCTTTCATTTTTTTTACAATATATGGTTAATTTTTTCAATGCATTCCTGTTTCTGTATTCATGTGTACGGGTTCTTCTTCAACAAATACAGTAATGCGGTAAATATATACAACGAATGCGGTAAATATACAGTAATGCGGTAAATATATACAAAGAAATGAGTATATCGTACACATATTTATCACTTAAGAGATATAAATTCTTGCTTTAATTTCGTACTGTTAAGATTAAGTTACTTGTGCAAAAGCCATTTGCTATATAAGTCCAGAGTGGCAAACGGAAGGGCCGGGTTTAAAATGGGTAATGAAAAAACGGATAAATTTTCCGACTCGACTCATATTTAATACTGATAAAAAATGAGTTAACTGACGGATAATATTGGTAACCATATTATTCATGGCTTCATGAATATGATTACTTTTGAGAGAATTCCTAGTCTCTCAAACTTGAGGAACCTCTAATTTGAGGTTTAACAAATATAAAAATTAAACCCATTAGTTATCTATTGGTTATCAATTTCCTAAATGGATAATATCGTTCTTATCCATGTTTGATCCGTTTATAAAATAATTATTATCTAATCCCATTTTTTAATTGATAATATGGATGATTAATTATTTTTTTTAATCATCTTGCCACCACTTAGATATAATCATAGTAATATTCTAATTTGTTCTTTCTCTTTTCTTTTTCTCTCCCGGCGGTGACAAGGGTGGAGGCACCTTGCGCCAAAGCGGTGTTGTGTAATAACAAACAAAACATGTATATATAAATAGTAAATAAAATATAATAAAACATTAGGTATAAATATATAAATGGCATTCCTTGTTATTATAGTAATATATTTGTTTGTTTATTTTCAATTGTTGATATCGCATGTTTCTGCCTGTAAATTGGGGAAAAATCGAAAGTAGTCAAATTTATAACTAGTAATTGAAAAATAACTATAGCTTTAAAAAAAATCGAAATTTAGTCACTTTTTTATGTAAAGAAAAAATCTTAATAAAATCACCCTTAAAATCTGAAAATACTCTAGCATATTATGCAGGAGTTCAAATTTTTTTACTTATGATTTTCTAACATAATGTGTAGGAATTTCATAATATGCTGGAGTTCCAACATAATATGCTGGAAGTTTATAAGGAGCTCCACAATCTAGCATATTATGCTGGAACTTTCTGTGTGCTGGAGTTCCAACATAATATGCTAGAAGTTTATACGCATGAGCTCCATAATTCAACATAATATGCTGGAACTTTTCGTATTTTAGCAAAATAATAGTTATTTTTCAATGAATTTACAAACGATGACTATTTTTTAATTATCAGTCGGAAAACTAACTAGCCCATGCTATTTTAACTGTAAAAATTAATCAGAAATAAAACAAACTTTTATAATAAATAAATTTTAACAAAGGAAATTCTTGGCGATCGTAGGGCCTGATATATAGCTGTTTTCCTTGATCGTTCAATAGAAATTGGCTAATATATAACCACATAAGACCATACATATTTGCTTTAGAAAAGATAGTTTTGCAACTATTATTTGCTAACAGCCATCGTGTAATCCATGAACTTATTATCTTCTTGACTTGTAGCCTTTTTATGTGTGTTTTTAAATTTTCCTTCTTTTTATCGGTATTTTTTTTTCTTTCCTAAATTAGAAGGATCTATAGTGTTTTCACACTTCCCCTCCAGCGTGATTCGAACTTTTTTACCGGCACCTAAAAAAAAAGTTAATAGTCTTCTGTAATCTTTTACCTCTTTGGACAATAATTTATATTTTTAGTCCAATAGCTTTTAAAGAAAATGAAAAGAAGTTAATGCTTGAATTTGTTTCTTTATAACATTTGTTGAGTATAGCTTTTTCGCAATAATGCAAGTTCACGTGAAAAGTAATCCAACTCCTGGGAACTTTAATAATCTTGATTTCATCAATATTCGTTTCATATCTTTCTGACAGTCAAATAAATTATTAGATTTAGAATGGTATTAGCAAGTTCAAACTGTAAGATTATTACGAACAATTTGTTCTAGTTAATTTTTTTACAATATTCAATATTTTAACATTATATATGCTTAAATATTATTTTATTTTTTAATTTATAAATAAAATTTATTTATTTTATAGGTAAGTCCATAATATAAATTAAAAATATAAAAATATCATAAGATTAAAAAGTTTTAAGAAAAATAAAAAGAAAATAAAAATTGATAATTTAAATGGTAAAATAGGTATTTGACAATTAAAATTTTGATAAATCTAGTTGAGTAATTTTTTGAGTGCTATAAAGCATAGTTGAATGATTTTGCTGTTATAAATAAAAAAAAGTTAACTTTCATCGAAAATTTCGAATAGTTGAGTGATCATTTGAATAATGACCTCTAAATAACTATATTGCCTGAATCCTTCAAAATATTACCTCATTCTTGTCAATTTCTTCAAATATTATGCATGTTCAAAGATGGAGAGAACCAACAACATAGCCTTAGACCAGAAAGAGGAGAATCTATGCATATATCAGATGTAATAAATAAAACTTGTGAACTTTAGGATCCAAGTTTATACTAATATGTGTTTTAATATTAGGAATATGAAGGATTAAAAAAACAAATATGAGAATCATCACATGTGGAATCTCTAAACTTGACATTGGAAGTAGAATTCTTGTGTTTCATTTATGTATATGACTGATCTCACCTCGTGAACATACTATTTTACAGTCATTAGTTGAGGGTGACCTAAATATAACTCTTGCTAATTAAGGCACCCACTATAAAAAAACAAAATACAAACCTGATTACTCATTTTGAATTAAAGATGAAATAATTTACTCAACTGCTAACTTATCACAATTGAATCAATTTAAATATTTTAAAAATTTTAAAGTTAGGGATTTATCAATAGGTAATGTTGCACCAATGTCCGATCAAAGTCCGACGCTCGATATTGAAAAAAAGAAAGAAAGTAAAAGAAAAGAATGGTAAAAAAAAAATGATGCTTCTTCTTGATCTAAAGTTACTGTGGTAAGCACATGGAGTAGCAAAATTGATATTAGTAGTACGATGTTCCCTTTCCTACTTGAGCAATCTACAATCAAAATAAGGCAATAGTATACCAGAGTTAGTGGTTGAAAATAACATAAACGCTAGATACTTTCTTTGACTTTAATTGCTTAATTTTTTTATGAATAAAATTACTCGGTAATTGTACGGGTAAAAAGTAGCAGGTGGAGGAAAATAACATACTTTCTTCGGTCCATAATAAGTGATTTTTTTATCTTATTATTTTTGTCCAAAATTAGTGACCTTTTACATAATCAAGAAGGAATTAACTTTGTTTTCCAAAATTTGCCTTATTTACATATTCTATAGTGTCAAGTTAATAATATGCAAATTTTAATTATGGATAATTTAGTCAAAATACCTATTTTTTTCTAGGAGATAGTATTTTCTTATGGAATGTGCCAAATGCCAAAATGTCACTTATTATGCACCGGAGGAAGTAAATATTTAGTATTGTTCCTTTCAATCTTTTCAAATTTTGATGAACATAGTTATTAGACACTAATATTGGTGGAAAGTAGCAGATACTCGATAAAATAATTAAGGTATGTGTTGAATTGTTTCACATCAATGGGATTTGAGGTCTTTGGTCTCCTTATATGGTCTTGGGCAATCCTCATCTCATAAGCTAGTTTTTGGGGTTGAGTTAGGCCCAAGGTCCATTTATCATGGTATCAGAACCAGACCCATCCCAATTATTGTTACCGATGTTGGGCCCCCATTTATGTTGTCCACGCCCAGAGTGCAGGCCTGGGCGTAAGGAGGTGTATTGAGTTGTCCCACATCGGTGAGATTTGAGGTCTTTGGTCTCCTTATATGATATTGGGTAATCCTCATCTCATAAGCTAACTTTTGGGGTTTGAATTAGGCCCAAAGTCTATTTATCGATACGCACAAGTTGACAAGTGCCAGACAAATGAGGGATGCGATGGGGTAGTGATAGTACTAGTAGTATAGTATTGTCCGCTGACAACTCAATGGGGGCAGATCATAATTCTTGCAAGGAGGAAAAAAGATTATGCTGGATCCAAGACATGAAATTGGGCATGGAATTTACGACAATTGAAGGGAAGATGTTTCACAAACTTGGATTCTGCTCGAGGGGTCTCTGTCTATTATCACATCTCTTACATTCCCTTTCTTAGCTCTCTGCTTTCATTCTTATGCCAACTTTATTTTATCCCCACCAAGAACAGTCACCCCCCAAAAAAACAAATCCTAATTACCTTGAATTAATTCATAGCACCTTTTTTTAAGGCCAAATCTTCAACTACTTTCAGATATTCCATTTGTTTTCTCCTCTTTCCACTCTTGAATAGAAAAAAGAAAGAGAGTGAGAGAATGAACATGCATAGACGGAGAGAGGGGATGAAAATCAAGGGCGGATGTAGCATGCTATGACGAATTTAACTGAACTCATAACTTTCGATGCGGAATAAAAATTTATGTATAAAAATTTGTTAAAATTATCAAAATAATAGATGTTGTTAGCTATCTTTCTTTTGGCTGCTCGTAGGGTAGGATAGTTGCTTTTGGAGTTTAAATTTTGAATCCTCCTCTGATTAAGATAGAATAAGTATGAATTTTAACTTCTATACGTTATAAAACTTATTATAGGTATATAAAATGATAGTCTAAGAGAATTTATCACCATTAGATCATATAAATGATAACTACATGTAATGTCCATAAAATATTGAATTAGTAAAATAACACATAAGAAATATGTTATTTATTACAACAAGCTAAACATATCGATAGGGAAAAAAATTTATAGTTATTCCTGTCAGAATCCAAAGACCATATTTCTACTAATTAGGCGGGGGGAAGACTCATTGCCCAAAGTAGTTGGATTTGTAACTGCGTGATGAATTTTTTGACCAAATTCCATAGCAAATATTGCCTCTCTACTCAGGTCTCAGGCTGTCAAAAGTGAGCAGTAGTTTTTCCCCCATATTTCTTTGTTGGGCAAAATTTTCCACCTTGTCCGTTCTAAATACATCTCTCTACCCTTTGGAAATTTAAATTTTTGAAAGTTTGCATAAACATAATAGTACTCCAATGTACTTAAATACGCCCACAGTTATATAATACTTTCTCGATTTCAATTTAGACGAGGTAGTTTGACTTGACACAAAATTTAAGAAAGGAAAAAAGACTTTTAAATCATGTGTACCAAAAAACTTAAGGGATAAAAGTTTTGTGGGGCTATAATATTTGTGTGGCTATAAAAACTTTTCATTAAAGGTAAAATGGATAAAATAAAAAGTTCATCATTATTTTTGAAACGAACTAATAGAAAAAGTGTATCGTTTTAAATTAAAATAGAAGTAGCTTTAACAAGTTTAATTAAAATATTGAATAGACTTTATTATTTAAAGGTATTAGTGAGATGAAAGAGATCAGCAAAGTAGTAAAAAGAAAACAAATTAAATTATATCACTTCAAACTTTAAATGCCAATACTTTAATAAATTTAAAAGTTGCTAAAGTAATTGTATAAAATTAGAAAGTGGTCAATTGTGAATATTTGGTACATTCCAAATTAAAAATAGTCCTATATAGACGGAGACGAGGGAGCACTATTTATTGTACTTTTGGAACCATTTAAGAGTCAAAGACGCTTCCAAAGTCACACCATACCAAATGCCATTTGCTGATCTGTCCTCCATTGCTGTGCCACTCATTTTATCTGCACATATATATACTATGTATGTATCTATATTTATATATACTTAGCTTGTTGTTTGTGTGTGTATATATATATTTTTAAGTCACTAATGATCAATATTTACACGGCTGGTTTTACAGGTTATTATCATCAAAAAAGAGATATTATTAAGAAGGTGATATGGAAGTATACCCATCTCCAGTAGTTGCACGTAATAAGGGTGGTGGGAACGTGAGTATTCCTTCAAGAAATGGCGCAATGATCACCGCCGTGAAGAACCAACGGCATGTGGTGGCCGTCGACGATGACGACGACGACGCCGGCGACCAAATCGAGTGCACGGGAAAATCCTGCAAGTCATGTACAGTTGGAGTGGTTGCAGATTGTGTGGCATTATGTTGCTGTCCTTGTGCAGTAATAAGTATTTTAGGACTGGCATTTTTCAAGATTCCATGGATAATGGGTAAAAAAATATTAGTTAAAGGGAAAAAGAAAAGCAGTAAAAAGTTGGAAAAGAAGAAGAAAAAGAACAAGAAGGAAATGGAAAAGAGTTACAGTTACCGTGACTGTGTGACGTATGAACTGGACAGTGTAGATGGAATATCAAGAAGAATAAAAGTATTTGAAGATGAAGCAGAAGAAGAAGAAGCAGAAAAAGAAAGGACGAAATGGGGAATAGTAATTGGAGAAGAAGAAGAGCTAAAAGACAAATTTAGTGGGAGATTTATTGATGCAGAAGAGGTTTGGTTTGAGTTGTATGAATTTGGTCATTTGGGTTTTGGTAGAGTTTCTTTCACTGGAATCTCACCTTCTTCTACTAATAGTTCATAAGTTTTTGGCCAACTTTTATCTCCATTTCTGTAACCCAAAATTTCGTCATTGTATTGTGAAGGAGAGGAAGAGAGGTAAGCAAGAATATTACTACTACTAGGTTTCTTGTTTTGTGAATCAATTGTACAGTTTAGTTCTATTCGTAATTTTAATTCTTCCTCTGATAACAATGCTGATATTACTGTTCTTGATACACAGTACAGGCTATCGTTAGAGGTGAGTATAGAATTTAAACTTGTTTAGGGCTCCTTTTACTGCTGCGGCTGCCTCTCTTCTCTTCTCTTTTAGAAAGGTAAAGCACCACCAGAGAGGCAAGTGCTTTCATGAATGCGGTAAGCCCGGATCAGTTTTTCCCGCCCCCAATACCGGCTGATTAATCCAGTTGCAATCCTTCCCGCCAACGCCTGATCGGCCAGTTCCTAAAAATGCCATCTCGATTGGTATCATTCAAATGCGAATATAGGTCTGATTGAAACATAAAAGTGAAATAACAATAATGAGAGGCTTTTCTCCGTTACTTCTAAATTTCTTGCTTATACATTTGAATATGAGTTCAAAATTTTAATCTGTATTTGACAAATACTTAATTAGTTTAGTTGAAACCAAAGAAAGGTGTTCCATCTAGTTGAAATAAGTATTTGATACGCCATAGGGGTTGCACTTAATTGAGAAATGAAGCTAGGTGTAAACACCTAGTTGAAATAAGTATTTGATAAACTGGTTAAGATTTTACTCGCAGCGGATATATTTACACCAAATTAATGAATATAAGACATATATTTTGGATATAACTATGATTAAGTGATATACATTTTTACTTTAATTTATCAATTCTTAAAGTTAATAAATTAGTTAGGTCTTAATAAACTTCATCATTATATTGGAAACAATAGGATCATCAAAGCAATCTAGTTAAATCATAGTATTATGTATTTTCTTTTTCACATTTAAGAGAGCCTCTCTTCGTTTTTGTTATTAAACACCATTTTCTTTTTTGAATGTAGTCAAACCCTCTCCCCTTGTGCGGGGGCGGCGAATCTACATTGATCGAGCCGGGTGTTGAAGCACCTATTAACTCCGAGGCAAATTCTGTATAATTATATAGAAAATACAGGGAATATTAGTATAAAGAACTAGCAAGCACCCATTAAACAAAAAGTCTTTTGGGTGCTTTGGTTAAGAGGTAAGAATCGAGTACGCAAATATGAAGTAGTTAGGGATTGATTCTTGCATGAACCAATTTTTTTATATGGCCAGAGAGTGAGCACCCACGACCTTAAAATCCTGGATCCGCCACTATCCTTGTGGTTTTAATACCTTCTCCTTTTTATCTAGTTTCTCACTTTTCCTCCTCCCAACAACTCCATATTGTTAATATGCATTCCTCAATTTCCTTTAAAATGCTTAATTATTTGCATCAAATTACAAATTAGATATGAATTAATTTGGCAAAGGGTGGGGATGGAATAGTTGCATAGCATAATTATGTTTTTTCACCACAATAAATAATCAGATATCTTTTTTAAGCTTTTGATACAAAAAAAAAAAAAAAAAAGAACTTATTGCATTTGGTAAACATTATGGTAAAAAAGGGCCCCGTGGACCTCCATTTCCACCTCATCTCACAAAATAGGCCAAAATTGTAATTGATTAATTACTTGGTATTTCTTGTTTGGTAATGCAAATAAATATAATATTCCAACATTGTTTTCCCACCTAAACAAAATGGGGTCTCATCCTTAACATAAAATGAACCTACCTCAAGTTATGTTGTTGTTGTTTTTTTTTTTTTTTTTTTTTAAATCCCTTCCAAATTAAGAGGATCTATAGTGTTTCCACACTTCTCCTCCAGCGTGACTCGAACTTGGGACCTAACGATCGTGGGTGGAGTTGCTTTTACTAACTGAGCAAGACTTACTTGTCAGTTGTGGGTTAGAATAGCTTTCTCCACATCAGAATTTGAATAAAAAATGTCCATAGAACTTTAGAAAATTAATATTAAAACTGCAGTTTCTTTTTTATAAATCCATCAACTTTCAATTGCACTCACCAATCAAAATAATAACAAATTCTGACTCATTATAACAATAGAAGACGTGTGGCCCTCTTATATCATTAGTGCTAAAGTTGTTCTAGTTTTCTTAAGATGGAAAGACTACAGACTACCAGCTACGACGCAATTTAATTTAATTTTTTTCTCATTTTCCAAATCATTTCATCTTGTCTCTTTGATAGTTATTTCTTCCATTTAACAAATTTAATGTCTCGCCCAAAAAGAACAGAAAAAGCAAAGAAGAAACATTACTCCTACCCAGTGGCAGATCTATGTACTAATTTAAGGTGCTTTAGCACCCATTGACCTCAACATAAACTGCGTATAATTATATCAAAAAAATAAAAAAATAAATATAATATACTAGCAAGCACCCAGGAACAAAAAAGACTAATGGGTGTTGCGTTGTTGAGCTTGAAGTAAAGGTATATTTGAAGATAGATGTGCGGGTTTGATTCCTACTTGACTTGTGACTAAAAGTCTTTTTTGATAATGATAATATTAATCATCATTTTCTTATTAATTTTTTCTCTTTTGAGTTCGTATAGTTGTACACTTATATTATGTGGTTGGTAGCAACTTCATGTTAAAGTAATCATACTTCGAACAATAATGTCATGAAATTAATTTTGGTGGTATTTTGATCATTTCGGTTCAATTGAATCTTTCCTGCTCTTTTGTACAGCATGCGCAAAATACTACTATTACTACTTCTTTTAAAAAAAAATGAATGTACTTAACTTGAAATGGAGTGAACATCCGTTACAAAATAATAGTACTACTTTTTCATATATACCCATTTTTGGAGCCACCGTTGAATTTATATCCGCATTGCACAAAACTTTATAAATTGTATTCACTCGGATCTAAAGTAATTCAGTCTCGTCAATGGAACTTCAAATTAAATCTGAAGTTCTCGTTCTTCAATTGTGATTTCAGAAATTTAAACCTTAGGTAGTTCAAGCTCATCAAAGTTACTTCAAGAATTCGAATCTGAAGTTCTTCTATGTTTCAATTGCAACTTCACAAATTCAAAACTTAAGTATTCAATTTTTTGATGCAACTTCAAATTCAAAATCTGAAGTTCTCAAAAATAAACTTGTTTTTCACATTTCAACAATCGAACACACGATTCAACAACTAAATTACTCCAAATGAGTTCAAATTTAAAACATAACTTTGAAATAACATAAAGAACAAATTTCAATCATCAAATTATTAAAACAACAATAAATTTTACAAACACATTTTGAGACAAAGAAGAAGAAGAAACCTTAAACAAAAACAAAAAAGAAGAAAAAAAAAATGTATATATCTAAAGTTACTAAAAAATTGAATATCAGTTAAATCATTTTTTAAAAATGAGTACATATTCGATCGGTGGCACAAAATTGGGTGCCACATGAAAATTTACGACTCCTGGTTAGAATTTTTGAGTATTGGGAATGCAGAACTTCTTAGTCGGAAATGCTTTACCCCATAGCGAGCCTACCTAGGACAATCTAGATTAATTGGACCAATGAGCTTCCAACACCGAATGGTTACAAGAAATAAGGTGTGTGATGGGTGGGATGCCTTTTACAATCAAGCTACACCTTGGACTTAAAGTGCTAAAGTTGAACTTATGATTAATGTCTGGTTCACTGAACATCAAGATAGTTCTAAGCTTAGCAAAAATGCAAATTATCACAAACATGCAAATCGTGGGCTAAGCAAATACCTAGAAAACAATGTCCAGCCCTGCAATCAATCAAAGCAATACAAGATACTATCTCCAAACGCAGAACATGTATCTTTTGGCAAAATATACTTTGACCTGACTGTTCACACAAGCAGAGGGTGAGAACATTTTTACTTTTTCATTTGGGGTTTTTTTTGGGGGGGTGGGGGGGTGTTAAGATGGAGGCATGAGGCTGCAGACTCAGGTAACCCAAAAGCAGCTGCAGCTCCTAACTCTAATACTATTATCAGTCAAAGTACATGCAACTGTATAGTAATTTGAGTAACTCAATTGTATAAAGCTAGCATCCTATGCTCCTACTTCATACATGAACCTAACAGAAAGTATCCTAATCAACATAAACCAGACCATATACTAACACTATCAACAAAAGAACATCATGTTTAACCAACCAGCTTCACATCCTACAAAACAGTTCCACTATGGGTTTGTTGATGTCACTGCACTAACCTTCTCCAGCAAGCCTTTTATCTCACCCTCCAACTCCGCCTTCTCCTCTGTCGTAATCTTACCATTGCATTTTTCCAGGATTGACGACATCCCCTTCAGCTTCTGCTTGATTAGTTGCATCTGTGACTTCACCTTACCTGATCTCAGCGAAGAAAGTGGAATCTCGGAGTTTGAGGGATAAATGATCCTAAAGTTAACTTGGGCAGCACCAAAAGGACTTTGCTTTACCGATTCTTGGAAGGCCTCTTCAGCATCTGAACCACGCATGTAAACAACTTGAACAGAGTTTGAATCATGTAACACTTTTGTTTCCTTTTCATTCAGATCCCCAAACTTGTTATATATTTGGATAACTTCGTCATCTGACGGCAAAGAAAAACCAGCTGAGAATGTCACCATCAGAAGCACAGGTGAAGTTTCTGTACCAGCTTCCTCGTCTTCTGTTCCCTGACTAGACAGCCGAGATTTTCTCTTCTTTCCTGTTTTCACTTTGTGATATTGCTTGTAGTTTGATCCGTCCAGATAGACTGAGTTCCTGAAGGTGGAGATGAAACTTCTAGTCTTCTCAAGAGATCTATTCTTCAAGAAAAGAGAGTTGACAGCAGTAGACTGAATCTCAGAGAGTACCTCATCGACCGATGAATCGAGATCCATCGTGTCAAAAGTCATGTCAAACCGTTCAGTCTTTTTCTTCTTTACATCTTCATTGCCATTGGTTGCAGGGGAAGATAAAATATGCCGAGCAGCATTTGCCATCCGCTCTCCAATCCTGGTTATATCAGAAATTTTCTGAGATTCTGTTTCCAGTTCTTTCTTCAAGTTTGGTTTTCCTGCAGTCAACGTAGGGCTCATATAAGGAGGTGATAAATACTTGCTCTTCTTTCTTTCCCTTGACAGGGGGGCCCCATTTGTGTCCTGCTGGTCACCAATTTCATCACGCTCAGGAATTGAAACACTGAGGTTCTTTGTTTTAGCCAAGTCAGTGTCACCGGGTTTGTTGCCTACCCTCTTACCAACTTTTTCATCGACACTCTTAGAACTACTAGTGTGACCTTTAGCTTGCTCACCAGACTTCCTCCTCCTTTTCTTCTCAGACGTTTCAACAGGCGAAGGTGAAGAATCTTCCATAAGTTCAGCAACACTTTTCTGCTTTCTTTTGTGAGAGATCTTGTCAAAAGCAGTCAGAGGTCCCTTTGCAGGGCCAGATTTTGGGGTTTCTTCTTCTGATGGACCCAGAATAGGAACCTCGATAGGTATGCTGAAGTCATTTGCATCAACAACTTTATCCTTCTTGTCCTCAAGGCCTTCAACTTGCAGGGGTTCACAATATAGAGCCAAAGGGCATCCACATGTAGCACGATAAAAAGCAGATAGCCAACTTTTCAAGACAGCAAACTCAAGTACATTGGAATTAGAGTTTGTTTGTGCATAATGTTTTAGAACTTTAAGTATTCCAGCAGGTTCATACTGAGAAAGTAATAGTCTGACAGTTTCTCCTTCAGGCACTCGAACTCCCTTTTCAATTCCAGCATTCACTGCCAATGGCCAACTGAGTCCACCACGACTCTCTTCAGAGATGCATTGGCAAGTCATACCAAACTCCACAAGCACACTAATTTCATCCAAGGCCTTTTCAACAGCATATAAGAAGCTCTTAGAAGCACTCTGCTTCGACATTTTTTCAAAGTTGTCGACAAAAGGCACCAACTGCACAGGGGGGCACCAAGAAAATGAGCCATCTCCAAAGTATGCAACTAGCAATCGACCTGTTTGACTAAACTTCAAAGCAAAGTCCGAGGCACAGGAAGCATCATAAATACGTCCCGGCCACCATGGATGACTCTTAATCTTGCCCCAAACAAAATCACCCACAGTATACACATGTTTTACACTCCTTGCATCTTCCCCAGAATTATCATCTTCTGTTCCCCCATCAACCATCTCATTTTCCATTTTCTCAGTTTCATTCTCCTCTACATTCATTCCCTTCAACAAATGCCCGGATCCTTGCTCTTCTTCTGTCCCTTGACTACCCCGCTCTGTACCACTCCTCTCAACGTCTTTTCCCCCATCAACAGCATCAGCCATCTCAGTTTCTATTTGCTCAGCTCCATTCATTCCCTTAATACCAGAGTCTTTTAAACTCCCACCAACATTTTCCAGTGACCGATGAACTTCCACCAAAAGAGAAATTCCATCACCATTGAACTTGCTCCCAGTCGCAACAACTGGCCCGGCAGTAGGACCAGTATCCGCATTTCCATTAACATTCAGTTGGTGATCAACTTGAGAAACCCTAAGAGCCTTATCAAGCAACACATGTACAGGGACAGGACCAGTATCAGCCATTAGGGTTTCAGAATCAAGTGCTTCAGCTGCCAACCCAGCTAGGGTTTTGGTTTTCTCTGTGTTTTGGTCCATCGAGATATCAAAAAAATGTCATATAACTTATCCACTTCAGTTTTGTGGTGATTCAATTCTGCAAATAAAAAAAAATTACACTAACCTAGCTTAGAAGAACTCCTAAAAACTACAATTACAGGCATAGAGATATAAAACACCATAAAGATTAAAAATTAAACATTTGCCATAAACCTAGGGTTCCAATTCACGTATTTAAAAGGCATATATATATATATATATATATATATATATATATATATATATATATAAGAAAACAGAGAAACAAATTTTAAAAAAGAAGAAGATAACTTCAAAAACAGGAAGGGGAAACGAAACAAACCAGAAATTGCCAGTGCCTCTGTTCTTTCAAGAGAGAGAAATTTTGTAGAGAGAGAGAGAGAGTAAATGAGTTCTGTGCGTTTGTAAAAACCAGAGAGTATATAGGGTGCTTGTCTTTTTGTTTTTAGCTTGGACTCTGGACAATTGTACACTTCGCTAATTTTGCGTTCCTATCGTCTCTCTCTTTTTCATTTATTTCTATCGTCTAAAGAGATTCGCTGGACGGTTGAGATCAAATTCCCAGGCGGTGGGCCGTGGGTGACACTTAGAGCTATTTTACTGTTTAGCGTCTCCTGTGCAGCTACAGTAATTTCGAGGGATCTCTTTGAAATTTTGAATCATCACCCCTTTACCGCTCTTTCTTTTCGGCACCCCTTTGCCGCTTGCTGATAATTTTATTTAGGGGTCGTTTGGTACGAACATAAGTAATGCAGGGATTGATAATATAGGGATTAGTAATACAGAGATTATAGTATTAGAATTATTTTTTATCAAGTGTTTGGTTCATTGTATTAAAAATTAGCTATGCAATTATTTAATGCTAAAACTGTTTTAGTATAATTTATAAATAAATGTTTAAACGAGAATGAGTGTCTTCATTTAAATGATGCATAATCCTTTTACTATTTTGCAGCTACTTTATTTATATGCATTTGCCTAGTGTAGAAATTTTAAGGCTTGTGGTATTTCATGTCTTCGTCTTTTTTATTCTTAATTTATAATTTTCAACAATTGCTATTTCATGTACTTATTTGATGAACGTGTTAAAAACTAAATCTTCTTCAGGAGATTTTTCTGAATTATAGGAATTATTTCATAACTAAATGTGCCTGTTTATTCAAAATTTAAACAAGCATGTGCACATACACTTAATCAAATACATAAAATGGACAAGAAACATAAGATTGCTTTAGGTTACCGACATGGCATTTCTCACATTCCCAAATTCTTACAGAACATTCAAGTAGGTTTTCTATATGTTTTTCTTTGAGGGATTTCGTTCTGATGAATCGTCTATCAAACTATTTCTAGTAGTGATATTTGATTCTAATCCAATGGTCCTTTTAAGCCCATATTTATAGGACTTTAGAACAATAGAAATTCAATAAAATTGTAGAAAAAGGCATTCATTTGGTTTCTTAAATTTATAGTTGATACAAGTTTGTGTTTCATAGTGCATCATTTCTCCTCACAAGCAACAATAAGGAACAAAGATTTGCTGAGTTTTCTGCTTCAAGTCTAGACTTTTACATGGATAAATGTGGAGCCACAATTGTACTTATTGTTGCATTCTTCCTTTGCCAACTCAAATGCTATCCCTTACTTGTACCAAATCTATCCGATGAATCGTCTATCAAACTATTTCAATTGATGTTTGACAACAAAAAGAATGAAAAGAACTTTCCTAATTACTTGAGAAAAAGATCCATTTCAAATTAAAACAACAATAAAAAGAAGAAATTTGCTGCGTATACATACCTTGAGGCAGACGAGCACTGTGTCTGGAGAAGGAGAGAGAGAGGCAGACGCACCGGCGGCGATGACGTGACCGGCGGGGGTGGTGGTGGTGGTGGGGGGAGCAGCAACGTTTAGGGTTGGTTGTGTTGGAAACGCATTCATGAAACCTTAACTAATGACTTTGTGTCTTGTTGTAGGTTTTGATAATCAACAAACCATTATTGATGAGATGACGAGATTGCTATGGACCTTGTTGTGATTACAAGTCAAGCTCTCAAGATGCTAGA